>CAJNYU010001761.1:0-10293 GCA_905331475.1 Rotaria socialis | reverse complement strand
CGAATGACATATATGGAATAAGAGAAAAATTTGACATTGAAACTCTATGCGGCAGTATCAGGAGACATTCACTTCCCTTGAGAGAAATCGATATGAAACATTATATTTCAACATTGAATGTACTTTCAATACAATCTATGTAATTCATGTCTACCTTTTTTACTCATTTCGAAAATCATGTACATGATATTTGAAATGGGAAGTTTTATAATCTACATCTGCACATACAAGCCAGTCTTCTTTGATTGTGTCCATGATATTCACAGAATTGTTTTCCAAAAAGTGAATTTTATTTTTAACGGATTCATGACTTTTATTATCGACGTATTGATATAAAGTCACTATAAATTACCTTCTCATCAGTCATAAAAAAACAATTGATATACTCACAAGGTAAGCGGAAAACACTGTCATTGTTCTACTAGATGTTAAGAGAAACATAGGCCATTTTAAACCATACCAAGATGACCAGTTATGGTTTTTATAGGCTATTTTACATGAAGAGAAACAAAATATTACTTTTAGCATTTTTGAAACAGCGATATATACGATGACCTGACAGCATATTAGCACGGTCAGATATAATTGTATGTTTTCGAAAAACTAATCATTTGGAATTTCCCCAATCAAAATCAAGTTTTATATCTCTCACATAGTATATTTTTATGAAATGTGACGCGTTCTATTGATAGAAACCCGAGTAAAACTAAATTTCTGACTCAATTTCGAGCTATTTTTGAGTCATGAAAAATTATGCTACATAAATGACCCATCGTTATGAATTATAGAAAAATCCTTGAAACATAGTAAAAATTGCCAAGGTCCTCGGTACAATGCATGGAAATATCTGTAGAAGCGGATATAGCGAAGAATCACATTCGCATTTTTACCATGTGAATGAAAATCGTTTTTGCAATATCAGCAAAAACTATTAAAAGTTTATTTTCAAACTATTATGCCAAGTGCCTAGTATTTTGCTTGAACTTGCCAATTTTAATGCCGATTATACAGATCAGGAAAGTATAGAAGCAGCAGAAATAAGTTCGAACTATGAATCTTATTGTTTTTACTCCATTTTTCATTACTCTTAAAGACAAATGAATTCAAACATCGATCCTCATCAAATGGTACTAACATCAATTGTGTCTACAAGTCCTTCTGTCGAAACTAGAACTCATCCTAGTGAACTTGTAGCGAAACGTTCAATGTTAGCTAGGCGAGTGACTGGTATAAACCGAATGTCGATTCCTCAGCATGCTTCGGCTACACTTACATTTCATAATATTAATTATGTAGTTGGATCCAAATCAGCATCAAGCAAAGAATGTCTGAAATATGCAAAACTTCCATTCTTTAAAGCTCGAGAACCGAAACAAGTTCTGTTCGATGTGTCAGGGCAATTCAAGAATGGCATGAATGCTATACTTGGTAAGAATTTCAGTCATACTAGTTTCTTCTTAAATGTTATACTTCATGGTTTTGATTTGTAAAGGCCCTTCTGGATGTGGAAAGTCATCACTGCTTGATGTTCTGGCTGATCGAAAAAATCCCCGAGGTCTTTCTGGACTTGTACAGGTTGATGGGGAGCCACGCCATCCATCTTTTAGATATACGGTTGGTTATGTCGTTCAAGAAGATATCTGTAGTGGTACACTAACAGTTCGTGAAAATTTGTGCTTTTCAATTAATCTTCGTATTCCACAAGAAATGACAATAACTGAAAAGAATGAGTGTGTCAATCGTGTCATTAAAGAACTTGGCCTTGAAGCTTGTGCCGATACACGTGTAGGTACAGAATTTATTCGTGGCGTCTCTGGTGGCGAAAAAAAACGCACTTGTATTGGTATGGAATTGGTTTTATCACCCAAGATCTTGTTTCTTGATGAACCAACCACAGGCAAGACTATATAAGCATCATATTAAGCGTTCGATAGAGTCCTCAAAACCAATGTCGATCCAACCTTAATTATAATCACCTAGAATATGAATTTCAATATCAAATAACATGATTCCTTTCGGCGGGTTAGATCTTACATGACAAATTTGATGAATCAATTTTTTCGATCATCTTCAAACTCTGTCTTCCGCACATGGTGGATATTCTATTCATGAAAAGCAGATAGTGTGTAAGGATTCGACTTTGATTTCGAAGAAGTTTCTGTTAGAATGATGATAAATAATAAACTGAAATCTAATTCGTAAGATAGTTAGTTTGAAATGTCTTATGTGTCTTAAGAAGTAGTACTTCGAAACCCAGCAGATCCTGAGAGCTCAACGTTCATCTTTTTTAGAATTACTAGACTGACGATTAGAACAAAATTAACTATGCCATAATCGTAATCTATTTAATCATAGTATGCATAATGAGACATTGTATCATTAACAGGACTTGATGCATCAACAGCAAGTAGTGTTATGCATTGTCTAAAAAATCTATCTCGACAAGGACGTAAGTGTTTTCATGAAATCTTTATTACTTAAAAATGTATTAAACTCGTATGTTTTGTTAAAACCGCAGGTACTGTCATCTTTTCTATTCATCAACCACGCTACTCCATCTTTAAAATATTTGACACTGTAATGTTCATGTGCAAAGGTCGATGTGTTTATCATGATTCAGCTGAAAATGTTGTTCCATTCTTTGCGACACACGGATATCAATGTGAACAATATGACAATCCAGCTGATTATGCACTGGATGTCTTGATTGATATTAGTCGAAAGCCAGAAACACTGGTAAGACTAAATAATGTATACAATAGCACGCACGCAAATGCATTGGCGTTCTCACACTCACAAAAAAATCTACCTAATGATGAAAATATTGAACAGGAACGGCAAAAATATAAGATAGAAGCAGCTCGTTCAGTTGTGGCCGAAATATTTTATTTATCACAACGAACACTTCGAAATTCTGTGCGCAATCCAGCATTGGCACTGTCACAAACACTTGTTTCTATTGCTATCGGTTTATTAGTAGGACTATTGTTTTATGACTTGAAGAAAACAATTGAACCTGGTGTTCAAAATCGGCTTGGTGCAATTTTTTTCATTATCATGAGTCAGACTTTTAGCAATTTGACAGCGATTGAGCCGCTCATCGGTGAAAGTGCACTATTCATTCACGTAAGTTTCTTTTTCAAGGATTATACAAGCCATTCTATTTCATATATTGTAGGAACGTGCGAGTGGTTACTATAGAATCTTCACATTTTTCATAGCCAAATTAGTGTGCGACTTGTTACCTATGCGTGTGCTACCAGCCGTTTTGTTTTCTGTTATCTCCTATTTTATGATAGGCTTAACTCGAACAAGCGGCCAATTCTTTATTTATCTGTTAACAGTCTTTATGACCAGTCTATTTGGATCAGCTTTATGCTTCTTCATTGCAGCTACTATACCTGTCTTTGGTAAGATACTTGATTTTCTCTACTTATGTTCACGATATTATTATTTAACAAAAGCCACGTAGTTAAGTAAACGATAAAAGCATAAAAGCCATACTCTCATTTTGAGTTTGAAGCAAGAGAGATTAGTTAAAACTATAAATTTATTACTAATATTGAATTTCCTCAGATACAAATTCGATGGGTTCAGGAAATTTAAAAAATTAAACAATATCAGAAAACTGAAAAACAAGACAATCTTTACTCTTACAATTAAACATTGCACTAGATGTGTAAAATTCTACTAAAAGCATTTGCCCAAAGGTGAAGAGAAAAAACTGGCTGTTAATAGAAATCAAAGAATGCATTTTTTTCGTCATATCATTGAATACTACTTTGTCTTTCTATTGATATTATCTTCATCTGACAAATATCATGAGACCACATGAATTGTACTGCAGAAAAATGCGCCAAACTGAGTCGAACAGACAACACCAGCCGCCGAATATCCCAGGAGTTCATTTAAAGTCATCCTTTTCTTGTCACTTCTCTGGTAATCATATGTAGTTTTTGACGAAATCAATCATTGGGAAGATAGAAACGACATTTCTGTCCACAAAATTAACGTATCGGAAACGAATGAAACTCATCAGAATCCTTAAGAACGTAGTCCTATAGGCACAAAACCGCGTAGGGATCATGCTTGGAACAATCTATATCTGAAACGGCTCTTTCAGCCGCATTTTTATTTGACAACAGGTACTTCCCTCTAAAAAAAACACTTTACGAATCAAATCCTCGCAGAAAAAACTGATCTTGAAAGAGACTTGTCGGTCAATTGCGTGAGTTGGATGGGTTTTCCAGAGAAGAACAACTTAATGACTAACAACTTATTCTTGAAAAATCGTTTCCTATAGAAGTACTGTTTGAAGGGTATATGTTCGGTTTCAAATCAAAGAGAGAAATACTTATATTTTGTAGCTTTTATTCACTGTCATATGTTTTGATTGACACAAATAATTAGACATAAAGTTATATCTGAAGAAACTACCAATCGTAACACAGTTTTTGGTTAAGACTATAAGTTATGTAGAGAAGTTTCGATCCATGTGCTAGATGTGGTATGTAGTTTTATTTAGGTCTGGGTATGCTACAGTAGGTGCAGTTGTGAGTGAATTCGAAATCAGTATGGTACCCAAGAGAACATGCTTAATTGCACTAGTTTTTAAAAGCACTCCCAGTCTACAGTTCTGTCTTAATATGCTTCCATATATTCTTGACATATGTTTTTCTGGTGTGAATCTATGGAAATGTTTGTTCTTCACATGTCACTTTTCTGCCTAGATGTGCAAATTAATTATATATAGATGTGGTTCTCAATATATGTAAAATTATCAGTAATTTTCATGTATGATTTCTGTTGGGTAAAACTTTGATTAATAGCTCAGTACCATTCGATCGATTTTTAATTTGTGTTTATGTTGCTGCTACCTGAATTGCGACTCGAACTAGCTTTAGTGTATCACACAGTCAAATATATAAGCTAAAGACGGCCCGGCAGTGAATAGTCCAGATAGTCGACTTCGTCATGACTATCAATAATTTTATGATTTTTCAAGCGCAAGAAGATTTTCTAGTTACTTTGTCTTTTGAATATATAAAGCCTTAGTCGTCGAAAAATTCTCAGCGTGGATTGTGGTTCGTTCGTTTTAATTGGTAACTGTAACAGGCGCATATGCGTGCAAAGAAATGTATTAATGTAAGTGTTTCACAGATTTTGAAGATCATTTTTGCGCATAACGTCACGAATGTATTATTAGCTAGGCATGTCATGATGTCAATACCATTTAGTATTAACTAATCCTGCAATTGATCGGAATTCCTCTGAAATAATTTCAGTGTTACCAAACTATTAGTATCAAATAGGTCTAGAATAGGAAAGGCTTTTTAACTTTACAATTACTTTGATAAATAGTTAAACTTAAGTTATATAAGATGCTTGAAATTTTAACTTAAAAAAAAACTTATAGCTAAAATAAATTTTTTCAAGATTTGCATTTTATGCATCGTGACCGTTTCGAGTGTACATGCGGATTTCAGAATAGATAATATGAGCATTCACTTATACCACACAGCCATCCACACCTACATCTATCCTCGGTTCTTTTTCATTGTACATTCAAAGTAGTCCTGAGAAGTAAGTATATAAACAAAAATAATCATTTTATTGATTTAAAGTGATTTCCAAGGATTTCTGATGATCTCTGCTACAGAAAGCAGTTCTTCCCCTTTCGCTGAAGTTGAGTTTAACTTTTGTTCTGTAGTAACCATTTAGAATTTTTTCAAAATTTGTATATGTCTATAAATATTCTCTTGTATCTTTTCATTGCAGCTGTGGCTCTAATCACTGTTATTCTCATATTTGTCATTATGATGATGTTTACTGGATTTCTTATCGATTTACCGAGCATTTTTCCTTGGCTTTCATGGATGCAGTGGATTAGTGCGTTTCGATATGCTTCGAATGTATTAACTATTAGTGAATTTCAAGGTCTTAATTTCTGTTCATCAAATGGAACCGAATTTTGTCCATTGACAGGTGAAGAAGTACTCGCCAAGCGAGAACTCACTCATGTTAGTTCATGGGATTTATGGAAGAATTTTTTTGCATTGACAGTAATGACTATAGGACTTTTCGTCTTAGCTTATATTCAACTTATTAGAATGAAAAGAAAAAAATAATTTTCATTACTTTTTACAGATATTCATATAATTAACGAGAAAGCATCAAATATTTTATTTCAGTTTTTTTGTTGTATCATGTTTCACACTATCATTACTAACACTGCATCATGAAAGCTATGGTTGGCATCAAATGTATATTTTTCATGTTTTAAACCAAAGCATTCGCATTATAATTAAATAAAATTATTCACAATACCAAATGCTATTTTGAGAATGAAAAAAAAAAGTTTCATGATTAAATAGATTCCAGTTAGTATGTTGGTTAAGTGAAATCTATTATTATGAAGCTATCTTCTGAATGTTTGGTCGAACATATAGTAAAAAAAGTCTGCTGTCAAAGTCTGATCATAAAGTAGACATGGGAAAATACTCTGGGTGTAGGAATGGGTTGTCTTCGATCTACTCCCACCACCACACCCATACCCTAGTTCGCTGCGTCATAAATCAAAAACAGATAGGACTCAGCTCAAAGCTTTTCTTCGTGTACCAGATGCAAGCCGTGTGTGGATGTTTGGTTAGTTTTGTTTCTAAATTGTTTGCATAATTGTTTAGATGACATTTAAAATGCCGATGAATCAGAGAAGTCGTCATTTTATTCTACACGCTTCTATTTCAATCATAAACAGTTAGGGAAGAAACCTAGAGTAATAAGTCAATAGCTATCGGTTGCTATATGTATCTAGTGTCTAGTTATTCCGTTTCAACCCGATCAGGTCAATTGTGTACTTACTCCTTCACCAATCGAGTCTAAAGTCAGCTAGAGCCCTTGAGATCTCATGTGGCTGCGACAAACAGTTTTATTAATTTTCGTTTTGAAGTCATATCTCATCTACTGGAGAACATCTACATATTCTGAAAGTTTTAGATCGATCAGAGGGTGGGCGTTTCCCATGTAGTCGATTTTATGAAATAATGGACATTGCAATGCATTATTTTAGAATAGAAATGCAATGTATGCAATTACATGATAATGCATTGAAAACGTCATATTCGGCACTTGCTACACAAGATCTATAAAATCCTATAAAATCGATATCCTAATCACCATAATTGTATCTCTGGGATTCTGCATATTTATTCCCTTCACTTAACCGGGACGAAGATATTTTGCACCAGTGTCCCGGACACCCGGTAACCCGTTGAAGTGTTCGGAATCGGTTTTTACCTTAAAAACATTTACCGGGAGTGCGTAACACATGTTGTTCAGGATATCGTAATTAAACAAAATACAGGGAAACCGGAATGAAACTTGTGAACATTTCGTTCCGAACACTCTGCTTATTTAAAATTTTTGTCATTCCGAAGTTCATGTATGTTTTAAATGTCAGGAGACCGTAACAAACATCTCCTTGGGCAAATCGTAATGAAAAGTTAGTGCGAAATGTCTCTTTTCCACTTAACCCTTAAACTTAATCTATTAACGTATCTATATCTATCCCCTTAACTTTAATACATCTCTCGATTTTAACTTAACCTCTTAACTTTCATCAACCCTCATATATACAGGGTGGGCCAAAAGTCACTTTGCCGATAAAGAATGGAATATCTCTGTAATGGCTCAACCAAATGGACTGGATTTTTTTACCAGCAATAGAGGTGTATACGCACTTTATATCCTATGAGCGAGGTAAGACAGAACCTTTAATAAGTACTATTACTGAGCTCAACGAAAAAAATTTATGTTTTCAGAAACAGAAAAAAATAATATATGATGGAGAGAATCCAGTTTATCACGAAATAGTGTAAATTTTGAGTTATATTTTTCCTTTCTTGTTTATCAAAAACATGTCAGAGTTCTTTATTGACAAAAAAAGCATAGTACTATGCATTTACCCATATGTTTCTTGTTATTTTTCAAAGAAAATAAAAAAATACTTTAGCGAAATTGTTCGAATTGTTTGCCTTCGGCATCCATAGATATTTGACAACGATCAGCTACAGAACGACAGATTGTTTGACATAGCTCGATATTATTATTGATTGATGCAAATTCGTCTTTAATCAAGAGCTTCATATGCTTTATATCACGAGGACTTTGTGAATAGACACGATCTTTTATAATCCCCCATAACGAGAAGTCACAAGGAGTTAAGTCAGGAGAGCGTGGAGGCCACTCAATAGTACCTCGGTGCCCAATCCAGTATAAGAATGTATCATCTAAAAGATCTCGTACAACTCGACCGTAATGAGGTGGTGCCCCGTCATGTTGTCAGATCATTGTTGGAAAAGCTGGATGGTCTTGAAGTTGTGGAATAATGTTGTCCTCCAACACGCAGGTATAAGTTTGAGATGCAACATTATCATCAAAAAAGAATGGCCCGACAACACCGTATGACCATATTCCTCCCCAAACAATCAGTCGGAGTACATTGAGTTCTTGTTCGATGATAAAGTGTGGATTTGTATCACTCCAATAAACACAATTGTGTTTATTAACACGACCATTCGTTTGGAACGAGGCTTCTTCTGTCCAGAGAATTCGATCTAATAGGGTTGGATCGTCTCCAGCCGAATCTAACAAACATTCACAAAATTCGAGTCGTCGATCTGGGTCATTCTCATTTAAGGCTTGTAACAGTCTTGGCTTAAATGGTTTTAAATTTAAATTTTTCATAAGACGTCGTAAGTTTGTACGAGAGATATTAAGTTCAAGTGCAGCACGTCGTTGAGATAGCTACGTGTGGATTGAGAAGAAAAGCTTGAGATACAAGCTGAATATTTTCTTCTGTTCTGACTGTTGTCGGCCTTCCACTTCGTGATGCATCTTCAACAGAACCTGTTTCCTCAAAATTTTTTACCAATAAGTAAATTGCTTGTCGAGTTGGAATTTTTTCACCAGGAAATTCTCTTCGAAAAGCTGTATTTAATGTTTGTAATGTTCTTCCTGATTCCCACCAAAATTTAAGGATAAAAATCCTTTGTTCTTTTGTCATGAATCTCGGCATCTACAAAAGTATGTGCCTGGAATAAGGATTGTGTACCGAATATAGACTGAAAAATGAATAGCAGATAGAAGCAAGACTTACCGATAATACACAAAGCAAATATAATCAGAGACGGCAAATGAATATGAACAGTAACACAAGAGAGAGAAAAAAATTTATGGCTATCGAATGAACTATCTATCAATATAAACTATCGTAGTGCAGACTGGGAAAAATACGAAGAGAAAAGATACATGAATATATGGCATGTGGTAATAATAAGTTCATTCTATTGATTAGATTATTTCGTGATAAACTGGATTTTCTCCATCATATATTATTTTTTCTGTTTCTGAAAACATAAATTTTTTTCGTTGAGCTCAGTAATAGTACTTATTAAAGGTTCTGTCTTACTTCGCTCATAGGATATAGAGTGCGTATACACCTCTATTGCTGATTAAAAAATCAGCCCATTTGGTTGAGCCATTACAGAGATATTCCATTCTTTATCGGTAAAGTGACTTTTGGTCCACCCTGTATATATATATATGTGTTGTGGTCAAAATTCAAATCCAGTCAAATTTTAAATGTGCCCGGGCAAAATTCTAACTTGAATTTTGCCCAGACAGAATTCAAATTAGAATTGTGTCCAACAAAATCTCAGTCAAAATTCTAATTTGAATTTGGTCCAGGCAGAATTCAAATTAGAATTGTGTCCAACAAAATCCCAGTTAAAATTCTAATTTCAATTTCGACTAAAAAATTCTAATTTCGAGGGTGTGGGTGTGTGGTTGTTGGTGCGGGTGCGGGTGTTGATGGAGAGGTTCACACTCAAACCCACCCACCCACCCACAACCACACCCCATTGATAAAAATCTAAAACAAAAGACAATGAATAAATCATCTTTTTTATTATTGAATTCAAACTTACCACTTGGATCATGTCGAATTGTAGTTGAAAGCGAAAACAGTTGAAGAGCGTATATATGACATAAGACTGTTTCAATAGTATGAAAATAGTTTCATATTTGGAAAACAAAATGATTCATGATCTAATCCAAGGGGGAAAAGCTGATTTAACTCAGCTAAAACCAAAATTAAATCAAAAAAATCACATTAACTCAAAAAAGATCACCTCAACTAAAAAAAATCATCTTAACTCACAAAATCATAAATCACCTATTTCCCCCTGTATTATCCTCAATTCCTACATTAAGCCTGATAATGCATTGTAATGC
>CAJNYU010001758.1:0-13063 GCA_905331475.1 Rotaria socialis | reverse complement strand
CGTTGGAAAAATGGGTTTACTGTTAACGAATCGATCACCATAAGAAATTTTTAGAATAGTTTAATCAATTAGAAATAGAAGATTATGCAAGAGTGGGAAATCGTGTTAAAGAAACTGTTACTGTTGATGAAGGATTATTAGATGGTCTTCAACATACAATGGAACCCCTTTTAAGATTCTCAGGTTTAACAACAACTTTAAAAAAAGGAATTATTGATTTACTTAAACCATTTACTATTTGCTCAAAAGGTGACGTTTTAACACCTGAGCAAGCTAAATTATTGAAATTATTTCAACGTCCTTTAGCACAATTTAAAATTAAAGTTAAACTTCATTGGAATAAAAATAATGAAAAAGTTTAAGTGTGGGTGTGGGTTGTGAAATTCCATTTGAATGTGGGTTCGGGGTTGACCATCAGTGTCGATACACTGTACCAATACACCCACACCCACACACCCTAGTTTTATGTTTGAAAAATTTCAAGCTATACCCCACTATTAGCAGCATAAAAAGCAAAGGCATGCAAAACTATTTGTATTTAAACATTCTATTCAGTCGTCGTCACTACCGAACATTTGCAATAAATTATCATCTTCGCTTTGATCAAAAATTGAACAATCTCCATTCCATGATTCCATAGAAAATTCATGATAAGGCGTTAGTTGTAAATAATTTGATTTTGATGGATCATATCTTAGCCATGGTTTCAATGGTTCTCCTGTTGTACCCATGCTAATCCAATGGGAAATAATTTTATTTGAATATATTCGTGTTTGTTTATCCCATGTACAATTGATTGGATTTACTGATTTATAGTCACTTTCAGTTCCAAATACTAATGGAATTTCAAATGTATGAGCACATATACCACCACCTTGCTCTTTTGTTAATTGTGGACATATTCCTGAATTACAGTCCATATTATACCAAAACAGATTATGTTGCTTTTCATTATATTTCATATGTATAGAATTATATAGACGACGAACACCACAATCTAACCAAGTAGTAAGAATGGGACCAACTATATCACAGCAACGATTATGACTATCACTACTTGATGAACAATTATTTAGTCGATTAGAATTAACAACCATGGATGTTGTACCATATCCTACAAGGTTATTTATTATTGATGTAGCATTTTCAGAATTCATAGATGGATAAATTAAACAAATTGGCATTTCATGTTTATTAAAACCCACCATCATATTTATGCTTGGATTATATGTTCCATGTTGAATAGCCAATCGAGGATAATATGAGAAAAAGTAACCATCAATCACTGAACGCAATCCATCATCACCATAGGCAACAATTAAATCATTTACGGAAGCCTTACGTAAACATTCCAGAACAGTTTCACTTTTATTACTCTGGCAATTTAATTTTTTGACAATAAAATTTGATCTTTGAAGAGAGACACTTATATTTGTATAAAAAGAGAAGGAATTAAAGCTGCCTGATTGTGATATGATATGACGATAGAGATTCAAAGATCCTTTTAATGCACCTATGTCACCAACAGCTCGTCCTCCTGAACTTTCTCCAAAAAGTAGCACATTGTTTGGGTCACCACCATAATCGCGAATATTCATATTGATCCAACGCAATGCTGATAACATATCTAAATAATTATAATTTCCTGCTGTCGGCCATTCAATATTTTCTTCAACTAATTCGGCAAGATACATATCAGAAAATATTCCTAATCTATAATTCATTGTTATAACAATTACTGGCTGTTCAAGCGAATTACGAATTATATTTGTGCCATTGTATACCAAAGGGATACTTTGTGATGAACAACCGGTTTCAAAACCACCTCCATGAATCCAAACGAGAACTGGTAATAAAGAATTTTTGCGTCTGTTTAATGGTGTAAAAACGTTTAGATATAAACATTGTTCGTCCTGTGCAGTAATATAGATTTTAGCTTCTGTTTGTGGACAACATGGACCAAATGATGTTGCTTGAATTGAACCATTTGAAAATCTTTCAGATGCAAGATCAACTGGTGGTTGCCATCGATTTGCTATAGCATATTGAATTCAATGAATTTGTAAAACAATATCGATAATTTAATATTTAAACATAGTTCTTACATATAGTAAATGGAAAGCCTACCAATGTTAAAAGAAAAATGTAGTGGAATTAAGGCGAAGTTTATTTAGAAATAGTCTAGCAGCAAAATGAAATAAAATGAACAATTTTGTATTAAATTCGTTTTAATGTGAGACTCATGGGGCTATGAATTATTGAAAAATTCAATTTCAGACTAGATTTCGACCAAATTTAGATACATTCACAATCAGAATTCCATTAAAACAATGCACTATTATTTATTTGCATCTACTTATTAGCATATTGCATTGTTCAAATTTTAAAACTGATATAGAATTCCTTAGGAAAATTTCATTGATCTTCTCAACTACTGTTGAATTTTGTCTCCTACATACTTATCAATATCGAAGTCGCTACCCTCATTTTCTCTATCGTTGATTTCGGAATCAAAAACTTTTAAAAAGTCTCACCCTAAATATTCGGTTGTGTGTTCTGTTCGTCGACCATATATTATGCCTTTTCTAGTTTGAAGTCCATTGTCTACTGCATCAGCTGTTATGATCATAAAAAATAATATCTTGTACAACACATATAGCACAGGTTCATATGATTTGCGATTATTCATCGAAAAATAGTGCGTAAATGTCTAATCGAAATGTATTTTATCGACGAATGACCAAATAAATATATCTCCGTTTATTAATATGTTTAAAGGGACAATATTCTGAAGCTAGTTTTTCAGTCTAAAATATAAATTACTTTGATCGTGATTATTTATGCAAAATGAGAAAATCTTAGTGTAATTATATTCAAAGAACTTGGATCAATGAACGGTTAATTGGTGACTTCATGAAAAACTTATAGATTGGGTGAGAAAAGGATAGTGGGTTAAATACACTGGTTTTTATCAATCAAGCATTGCTTAATTGTTACCTACATTGTTTCTGTTTCTAAACGTGCGCATCTTTCTCTTATAATTACTTATTACTTTCTGGAAATTCATTTGCGCTTAGTACTAGGGGTGGGTAACTTTATTTAATTCGACTTAATTAAGTCACTTAATTAAGCCATTTTACTTAACACTTAATATTAAGCAATTAAGTCTTCTTAAAAAAGCTTAATTACTTAATATTAAGCGTTAATACAAACACTTAATACTTTAAATTAAGCATTAAGTGAAAGCTTAATACTTAAAATTAAGCGTTAAGTATAAATTTTACGCTTAATATTAAGCAATTAAGTCTTCTGAAAAAGATTAATTACTTAATATTNCTGATCGATCAGTGTGTATCGACTATTCCTAAATATTGTAACCATTTTGAGGGCTTATATGGGAGCGATTCCTATACATTTTAAAGTCCTACATGCGGATGGTCCCTATAATCTTTTGGGCCCTATTTGGAAGTGATCTCGATCATTTTTTTGAGGGCTGCCTAGAGATGGTCTCCCTTTTAACTTGTGAGTCCTGTCTGTGTGTCATTCTTCTCGATCTGCCACATCATGCATATTATTAACATGCATGTATCCTGATAATGCTTCAATAAACATGAATAACTGCATAAAACACAGAAAAGTTATGATTATTGACATGAAATCATCAGACGACACATTTATTAATCTAGTTTCTTATGTACAGAAGATCAATGGACAGGAAACATCAATATCTAGACAGAAATTTATGTTTGGTGCAAAACATTTCAACAAATTTATTGAACTAGTAGAAGCTGAAGAGCATATATCAAGGTTAGACATTGTTCGACAATATAAGTATGAAACAAATATAACGAAAGCGACAGTAGCATTTCTATACAAAAACTGACAAAAAATTAAAAGCAGTCAGTGAGCAGTTGTTTAACTAAATGAATGAATACATTGTATGCATAGACGAGCAATAGAATATATGACTGTAGCGTATTAATAATCGTAGTAGTGCTCCGTCAAAACAATACAAATCTATTTTTGGATGTCTTGGCGTCAAAAATATCTCACTGTATCTGTTAGTAACTATAGACTTGGTTTCAAAATGAAGTTTTTCTTATTGAAAATTTCAAAAAACAAGAGGAACAAACCTAATGACATGTATAGACCTTTGGTATTAAGAATTGTGATTAAATCGGAATCGAAGATTAAATATTTGAAGTTGTGCTGTCAACGCTCAAAGTGATAGATCTTTTTTTTAAATAGTAAATTACATATTATTGTTTTTTTTGTGTATACATATGAATATATCATCGACATTGATGTACAACAGAATAATATCCCAGAATGTGGACTAGATCTATGTCAGCTAGCTTTAGCAATATTGCAACAAATTATAATAACTTGAAACTTTCTTTGAACTAACAGATACAGCTTTTTCCGAAAAATAAAGTCTGTTTGTAACGTTATGCATAATGTTATCAAAAGAAATAGTATTCTGTAAAAAATATGTTCGGTAATATATTTTGAAATATAAACTAATTAAATGCGGAAATCATTAAGATAAGGAAAGTTTTCATAGTCTTTAGATATTGACAAAATGGTGATAAATTCCAAGTATGATCATTAGCTATCTATATATATTGCATCTGCCAGTATATGCTGTACACTACACATTTATGCATATTGTTTGGATTATTATTTGCACATAAGATAAAAGGAAAAAAATAAAAAAATAAAAAAATAAAAACATATAATGTCAATAATCCTCGGCTGTGCCATGAAAGTACACTCTAAAAAAACGGTACTTTACTGAACCCCTAAAAAAGGTTCCGGAGATTTCGAAAAGCATCCGAATGTGTCGAAAGTCTCAAAAAAAGGGATAAAAAAATCTACGAAACCTTTAAAGGTTCTCACGGTCTACGCAGGATAAGAACCTTTTCCTGCGAAACCTTTTTTAAGTTCCGTACAGTAGAAAAAGGCTTTGTAGGAAAATACGAAATCTTTAGAGTTTCGTATTAAACTCTAGGAAATTATGAGTGCTTAGTATGAAACTATCACGGTTTGGTACGCAACTAGTAGGGCTTAGTATGAAACTTTGAAGGTTTTGTATTTTCCTACGAAACCTTTGCCTGCTGTACGGAACTTAAAAAACGTTTTGCAGGAAAAGGTTCTTCTCGTGGGTACACTGTGATAACCTTTAAAAGTTTTGTAGATTTTTTTATCATTTTTTTGAGACTTTCGACACCTTTGGATGATTTTCGAAGTCTCCGGAACCTTTTTCGAGGTTCAGTAAAGTACCTATTTTTTTAGAGTGTAGCTGTAGCAAAACAATTTATTTTATTTTGTTCAAGTAAATTAATGAAAGTTGCATTTTATTTACCATTCTCTTACATACATAAATTTGTCTGCCTTGACAGAATCAATTGTACTATAGAGTTCCACACAAAGTAGACTACATCTAATCGATTTAATTTCTGATCGATTGGCTACCAAAATAAACATCAGAAACGGCGAAATCTGCAGTCAGTAAATCGGCACATCTTTTAGCGTTAGTTTTCCAATAAGTTTAGGATTAATATAAAAGTTTGGCGTTGACAGCAATAATCAACTTGATATTCGATTTAGAATTTTCTAGAGCAAGCCAAATTTTTCAAAAAGGAAAATAGCAGACTTACATAAAACCAAGTTTTAAGCCTCCTTTGAGGAAAAAAACACCATTGTTTCTCAATGGAAAAATAAACAAAAAACTTTTTGTAGTAAGGGAAACGATCGGCCCGTCAACTTCGTAAATCCGTCACCATACCAGATTCTTTATTTAAATGTTGCAAATATTCAACAGCATACACAAAAACTATCTAATATAAAGAAATCAAAAAGGTTTAAATATGTCCGTTATTAACTCATCAGAGTAAGGCAGAGGTCAGAATCCAATATATTATAAGCGCAAACAGCACATCAACACTACTCGCTACTTATCCACTACCATGGCTTGGTAGAATGCGGTCTTTATTATAAACTATCCAGCCAATAAGTCGCTAAAAAATTGACAATTCTTCACGTTAAAAATATTTATTTTTTTTAAGAAAGTGACCATTTCAGTATGACGTTATCAGAACAATAGATGAAGGCGGACATATGAATGTCAACAACCAACTGATTTCCGTGGTGTTTTACCAGCAAAAATAATGACAGAAAGCACAGAATGAGTCCAGAACCACAGAAAACTAATCAGTTGAACCTGCGATGATCCTAACAAAATTCAAAAGATCCACTTTCACCAGTTTTAGTTTTGCCTATGAAAGATTCGAATTCCTTCGCCAAACCCAACTTCGAACCAACTTTATAAAATATCATTCTTTTAATGAAAAACAGCGAAAATAAATTGCATGTGATTCACCATCATAAAGGGGGCTCTTACATATATATACCGTACGACCAAATCAGAGGATAGAAAGATCTGTTTGAACAGATCAAACTCGATCTACAGAACTATTCCAACAGTTATTCTGATGGCAAGTGATTCTTTAGAGTATGTTAGTTTTAGAAACTAATTGAACTAAGTATAATAAACGTTCTATAGCTCTCGAACCCTATCAAAGAGCGGTTCGTACAATTTTTTCAGACCTACATATAAAGTAGTCATTATAACTTGGTAGATTATACGTGAAGGATATTCAATATGAAACTGTCGAAAACATCCCGAGGCAGCCCTCAAAAAAAATGATCGAGATCACTTCCAAATAGGGCCCAAAAGATTATAGGGACCATCCGCATGTAGGACTTTAAAATGTATAGGAATCGCTCCCATATAAGCCCTCAAAATGGTTACAATATTTAGGAATAGTCGATACACACTGATCGATCAATTTCTACAAATAATCTGTCCTAGATACAATTATAACTTAATTACTTAATTTTGTGATGAATTAAGCGTTAAGTCAAAAAGCTTAATACTTAAAATTAAGCGTTAAGTAAAAGCTTAACGCTTAATATTAAGTAATTAATCTTTTTCAGAAGACTTAATTGCTTAATATTAAGCGTAAAATTTATACTTAACGCTTAATTTTAAGTATTAAGCTTTCACTTAATGCTTAATTTAAAGTATTAAGCGTTCACTTAATGCTTAATTTAAAGTATTAAGTGTTTGTATTAACGCTTAATATTAAGTAATTAAGCTTTTTTAAGAAGACTTAATTGCTTAATATTAAGTGTTAAGTGACAAAACTTAACTTAATTTTAAGTTAAGTCAAATGACCCACCCCTACTTAGTACCTGGCGAACAGTTGATAACAAGTTTGCGTATTATTATTGAATGTATAATGTATATTTTTCTTTTTGGTTAATTGTACCCTACAAATAGGAATTATGTCATTCATAATCATACGTAATAATTGTGGCATCAGAGCTAGCAACCCAAGTTGGACTTGACTTAGTTCAAAAATTTCTTTAGCTCGATTTGATAAAAATGAACAACATTTCGAACCATTTCATAGACAAATATTGTATATTGGGTATAACTACAGAAGAGCATTATACTGTTTATTGATATATAAAGGTTGTGCCAATCTAAAGAAGAACTGTGTAGCGTGTGATGAGAATATTCATTCGCGAATCATTTTATTTGTTAGACGCAAATAAAAAAGTGTCGCATCGTATATCATTGAAAAAGTCATTTTCAATAATGAAGTAATTGAACAGATCAGAGATTGACAAGTCAAGTCAGACTGGACTCGACTTGATTAAACTTCATTTGAAAACTCTTTTGTGATAACTTGGCTTGTGATTTTCCCAGCTCTGTGTGGCGTACTATGTTCCAACACGATAAAAATATACAGCATAAGATTTCAAGGTAACTACTCACTCGTTTGTTTAATAACTATGAAAGTGTTGTCTTCAAAACTGGAAAAAATCAACAGTAAGTGAGAAAATTTCACGATGGAACATACTGACAAGAATATATTATTTATTCGTTCGAACTTATCTTAAAAGCCAAGTTATAACATGATTGTTTCGACATATACATCATTTTTGGTATTTTTCGAAGCTTATTTTTACTATGACAAAGGATTATTTCAAACCATCAACCTTTAAATCTATTGCAATATTGATGAGACAATTTTTAAATGTCATAAACAACCAAGCTAATCTAAATATAAAGACAACTGCTTCATAACAAGCCATTTTTTATGCATCTTTTAGAGAAATAAAATTTACTGACTATATAAAACTAATCCCTAGGGCATGTACTGAATAAAGTGTACCCGAAAAATTACCTTGCTGGAAAGCAACTAATAAATGGGTACTATTGTACAGTATGTTTAGGTACCCTGTTACCAAAATTACAGTATGCTGATGATCGGATCTAATTTTTGACCTTGAGGGTGTGGGTGTAGGTGTAAGAAGAAAAAACACCAACACTTATTTTTTCTGCTCTTATATTCACTGCTGAGATTATCTTCTTTAAAGGTTTCTATTCAACTGGCGCTGCTAGTGGCTCTGCTCGATCAGTTGTTTATCGAGCATAAATTTTTCTAGACATTTTGCATTATAATCAATTATTAATCACAAAAAACTTTATTGTTTTCGAAAAACCTCATCGAACTTTTTTCAAGGTAAAAACTGTTGGAGTATTTATTTTGATGAATCGTAGATTGTTTTTTCTTTCTTTGACTTAGTCAGTTCATAATTAACGTAGGAAACACATATACATATACATATAACCACCATCACAATCTTCAAATATTGCCTTGAAAAGGAAGAGAGAAAAAAGAAATTTAAGGGTATCCCTTCTTTTTTAACCATTTCTAGATCTCGAAGATGGTAAGACCGATCGAAATGAAATTTTTACTACAGATAGAAGACCTAAAATGATGAGACACGTGTTTGAGGAAAAAATTCTCTTAGGCGGTTTTCATCGTTTTTTATGAAAAAACCTTGGTTTTCCATAGGTTCTCATCTTGCCAAGGACAACCCCTTTCTAACTTTGTCGGATTGGGTTGAAAATATTTTTGTGGATAACTACGACGATATCTCAGATACAGTTTTGAGCGTTTTCAAAAATCTCACTTTCTTTTTTTATAAAAAAAAATACGTAAAGGTTTTTTCGCCAGAACTGGATTTTTAACATTCCGAGCCATATAAACCCGAATGGAAGCATCAGGAATTAAAACAGGTGTGGGTGTGGGTGTATCTTCAGCGATTACAAATACCCACACCCATCAGATACTGAAATTTTGACAATTTTTGAATCACAGAGGTTTTTCGTAAAAATGGAATAAAAAATTAACGGAAGGTCTGATCGAGCTGATTCAAACAGCAATCGATAGGTCAACGCCCAGCCTATCTGCAGAGCGCATAAACAAAAAACTGATTTTAAAAAATTTCTTACTAAAAAAGAGGAAGGTACTCTTGATTGTTTTAAAGAATCATCTAATCATCTTTTTGCGACAAAATGTAAATATTTCTTTAAAATAATTTAAATTTATCTTAAATGTTTAGACGAGTCTTACTCATAGATCAACATTCTTCTTCAACAAATTTTTATAACATTGAATAGAATTATCATTTCAAACAAAATAAAATATTTACTGCAAGCCAAATTTGTATTGAAATTATTTTCAAATTATTACAAGTTGAACATTTATTTTCACAGAGAAATTCTTTCTAGGAAACAAATCTATTCAAAATGACAAAGAAAGATTGATTGCATACTAAACTATATAGTACCTTATCGAACTGTTAGCGAAGCTCAAGTATCTTCGTTCATTTTTCAAAACATTTTTCTCTTAACTTTCTTTTATAATAGTATATTGTCGATAAAATCACCAAAACGATGCATGCATTTCAACTTTCATATTATTTATTTAAACAATAGAATTGACTATATTTATCTCCACTATATTATCTATAGAAAAAAAGGAAACAATTGATACGACAGCTATGTTTTTTTTTTCATTATTGCATTATTCCTCCAGTTTATATATTTATTCTAGTCAACAAAACTAAAAATAAATTTGATAGAAGTTGACTATGATATGTGTACAAATGAATTATATTGTAAACTTAATCTATGATTTATTTGGAATCGTTCACGCTGCCTACAGCATAATTGGCAACAGTGATATCTAGCCAATTGTTATTCTTGAAATCGTCAAGGGCAATATTTTAGACTACTTTGCAAGATAACTACAATAATGAGTTTCGAAATGACTACTTGAAGCTGTCGACCGATAAAGTTACACGTTCAAAATGCCATATCCATTTCAATCCAAGAGAATATGTTCGATGAGTTTGCACGATTTATTTTTTAGTGAAAGCTAGTGCTATAAATTTGTTGTTCAAAAAAACAAGACGAGAATTGTTCTAATGTTTGCAGTTTAATATTCTATGAAAGTATTAAGTAAGATAGCATAAAATAAAACAACAATTACAGGTAAAGGAACCCCAGGCTGTACCCATTGGTTATACATGCATTCAAGATGATTCGTTAGTTCTTGACCAATTTGAACAGCAATAATATGACCGATAGTTATGTACACTTTTGTTCTCGCGGATGATAAAGGCGGTAATATCAATAAGAGCATGAAATTAAATATTGCAAAGTCGCCAAGACCTAAACATGCGCGACTATTTGATTGATCTGATTCATTATCATCAAAATTCCAACTGTAGTAGAAGCCAATAAGAGATGGTTTACCATCGGTCGAAAGTTCATTCAGTATCTTTGTGCTGTATATGGAGTTTTTTGGATGCAAACAACGGATTCTATTTAAGAAAAGATAAAGAATTTAATCAAATAAAATACTGCTTATTTTGTTTTTATTATTGTTCTACCATTCATCATTAAAATTATTTGTTCAAAATAAACTTTTTTATATCTTGAATTCTACTTGAACAATGGAAGAGAAAACTATAAGAAACTTAAAGAAAGCTTTCACAAAATAAGTAGTCTTGTTGATCCCACAGTTCATCTATAAAATCTTGTTACATAACAGATTTCATAAAGAACACTTCGTTCTTAAACTCCAAAGCAATACAATAGAACCTTGACAAATATTTTTTTTCGATTGTTTTTGTTTGTTGATTTTACCTGAAGATAATATATTAGGATAAAAAATGACGAATATTTGAAATTCTATATAATGTCTTATTCTAGAATTGATCCGCCGAAAACAGAACCAAATTTGTCCTCCGTTTCTTTGCGAATCAAAGAATTTTTTGTTTGAAATATTTATTTTCTTCATGTACACTACAAACATCATTTACAAAAGTCTCACAGGCAATCGTGCACAAAAACTCGAACTCAGGTGTCGTGTTTGACACAGATTGCTCTGGATTCGGTGCCAGAATTTACTTTAGGAAATATCCAATTAAGCTACAAATGACTATAATTTATCTTAGGATCATTCAAAAGGTGCAGTCAAGTTCGAATGTGAATATCTGCGGAGACAATCACGAACCTTATAAGATATCTCTAGCCATGTAGTTTTTAGGTACCTCTTTTCAGTGTGTCATCATCTTGAATATTCAGATTTGATACATCTCTACTTTAGAGTACAATATATACTATTGATAATAAATAAAAGTTAAATAATTCTATCCTATTATGATATATCATTCTTGTCAATATAAATTAATTCTCAAATAATTTCGTTATCAGTTTTTCATAACATAATTGAAGAAACATTCGAAAGAAATTAATAAATATTTTTTCTACTGTATATTATTTAGGATTCTATTTATTATGATCTAAAAATAGTTACTTTTATTTGGTTAAAAAGATTTTCATCTAGCTTATTTCGAATGAAAAAAAAATGTTTTTTTTTCTTTACTTACACATCTGCAAAAGCTATTAACCACAAAAGGAGAAAGTTCACTTGTATTGGTAAATAGCGAAATACAAAATCATGAATAACAAATATAATAGACGCTGGCATTATACACAACCATGCTCGATAAAAAGTCAATGAAATCAACGGAAGTTTATTTGATTCCCATTCAGTTATGATAAACATTATTTGCCAAATAAGAAAATATACAGTAAATATATCTAATGGACAAGATAAATTAAAAGCATCGCAAAAGCGTGCCACAAGTAAACCATAGATTATTGTATATGTTATTGAACGAATCGAATATGTGATTTTTTCTTTATCAAGTAAATTTATACATATCATTTCAAAGATTAATATTAAAACTAATGAAAATGGATCATAATTGTCAATAGAAATACCAAAGCGTTTGCAATTCTCGCTAACTACAACGATAATATAAAAATAAGAATAGATATTTAAAAACAAGCATACATATTCCATTGTTCCAAAAACAACATGCATGACGAAGTACATTACATGTTGTATCGATTAATATATTTTGAACAAGAATCCATTTGCTCTTGTATCTTGTAGATTATAATGCAGAAGAAATGTTATTCCCATACTGAACGTGGTTACTATCATAAAATGTGTATTACTCTTCATTCTTCAACTTTTTCACGTAAAAAATGAAAATGAAAATTTCTTATCTATTGATTGCACACTTTGACTATAGAAAACAATAGAAATAATGTGCTGTTTTTTTTTATTTGTTCATTCTTGACGAGACATATTTTCTCATTATTCTATTGAATTAACATGCTAAATCTATGTAAAAATAATCGGTCAATCTATGCAAAGAAAACCAATAAGAAATTTAAGGAAGAGACAAACTAAAAAAAGAATATTATTCATTGATTATAAGAGAACGCTAAATGAAGAAATGGTTTATTTATCTTTATTGAGCTTTATATGAAAGAACAAATTTAATAAAGATAAATAACATCTTTATTTTTTGGAAAATAAGGATAAGTAAAAATCTTCTCATGTATAAAACGAAGATAAATAAAAAAAAATTGATTTCGGAAAAATAAACGTACAAGAAAGATTTTTTTATGAGCGATAAACAAACGCCTGATATGGGTGTGGGTGTGTATAATGCCAGCGTCTATTATATTTGTTATTCATGATTTTGTATTTCGCTATTTACCAATACAAGTGAACTTTCTCCTTTTGTGGTTAATAGCTTTTGCAGATGTGTAAGT
>CAJNYU010001752.1:0-11028 GCA_905331475.1 Rotaria socialis | reverse complement strand
ATTTTACTCCATTATCATATAATGATCAATTAATAAGTCTCGAACAAGCACAAATTCTTGGATCAATTCGACGAATAATTCAAAATATGAATCTTATCATTCGTGTCACGGACAAAGGAAATAATTTTTATATTGGTTCAGCTGTTGAATTTGAAAAAAAAGCTCAAAAATTTTTCTCTGATACAAATGCTTTTATAGAATTATCTGACAATCCATTCAATGAAATATTAGATAAAGTTATACAATTGCTCAATACACTTCGTGGAAAAAATTTTATTCGTAAATGGCAATATGAACAAATGATGCCTGATCGAACAAATTGTGAATTAGCTCATTTATATTTTAATCCTAAAACACATAAGGTAATTTTTCTTAAAGTTTTTGTTAATATTTAATTTTTTTATTTCTCCTTTTATAGGATGGTATACCAGTTCGACCTATTGAAAGTACTATTCATGCTGCAACCACAAAAATTTCAAAATTTTTAGACAAAATTTTACGACCAATATTCGATGCTAAATGTAAAGATACAACTATTATTGATGGTGCTTCTTTAATTACTGAACTTTCAAAATATAACAAAAAAGGTCTCTTAAAATCAACAACTCTTTTTTGTACATTTGACATTCGTAATTTATATACAATGTTACCACAAGAAGAAACATTAGATATTCTTATGACATTTCTTCATGCTCATGGTTATAGAAAAGTGAAGGGAATTAGCATTGATACAATAAAAAAATTAGCTTCCATTATTCTCAAAGACAATGTATTTGCTTATGGTAAAAAAAATTATAAACAAACAACTGGTGGTGCTATGGGTTCATCATTGACATTAACTTTGGCTAATATTTTCATGTCAGCATGGCAAAAAAAAATTGTTGAAGAACAAACCAAGACAGGCGAATTTTATGGACGGTAAGTGACTCAAAATTTGAAAATAAAACCACGACTATTATCTAATTTTTTTCTTTCTAGATATATTGATGATATTTTTATGACATGGAATAGATCTGAAGAAGAATTAAGAAAATTATTAGATGATGCGAATACATGGCATCCAAATATTAAATTAGACTATAAAATTGGTTATAATCTTCCATTTCTTGATGTACAACTTACAAATAATAATGGTATACTATTAACATCTGTCTATCATAAGCCTGCAGCTGAACCATGTATTACACCATTTACATCTGATCATCCTCGACATGTTTTTGCAAATACTATTAAACATTTTCTTGAACGTGCAGTAAGATATTCATCAACATTCGAAGCATTTAATTATGAACGACGTAACATTAAATTGATGTTACTATACAATGAGTAAGTCTTTATTTCACCGCTAATTAAACTACTAATTCTATTTCAATCGTACACTATTTAGTTATCCATCAACATTTATTGAAAATGGACTTCAAAAATATGTTTTCGAATATATATCAAAATCACCATTTCTACCATTAATAAATGATGAACAAAAATATTTTCTAATGCGAAAACACATATTAGGTCAGCCAACACCTCGACAATCACAAGTGGCATTGAGTGCAGCATTGGCCGATATTGACAACGATCCGCCAGATGATGAAAAACAACAACCAGATCCATACAAAACCAAATCGGAAGAAAAAATTTCAAACTATGACGAGAAATTCTTTACTCATTTTACTTATGAAAAACGTTTCGAAACATGCAAACGAGATATGCATAAAGTATACAATAATGTATTTAAAGATACACCAGCAATGTATACAAGACAAATCATCGGTCATCGCATCCGTCGTCAAGCACACGATGAATTAATACACAAACGACCAAACAAAACATTCTTACAAAATACAATAATAAATAAAAGTAAGTCAAACAATTCTAACACAATAATGACTTCTCCAATTTCTTTCTATGACAAATTCTAAAATATTCCTCTATCATTAATTAGGCAAATTCAAAAAACCAAACAAAACTACAAATATCACCAATGATACAAAAAAACAAACACCAATGAAAACCAAGCTGATCTACTCTCAAGGATTCCTGAAAAATAAACAATAAAGGGACATTCATAAACATTTCGCTAACAAATCCAATTCCATCATGTACTCATGAATGCCCTAAAACAATTTAACAAAAAACTAAATAAAAATTTCTAGGACTCTAATCTGATCAATTTTCCGATAAACCTCTCAATTTCTTTTCTTTTTCAGATATGTCACTACGAATAATTCAAACAAAAATATTATAAAGCAACTCCAACATCAAAAATCGAATCAAAAGGCCTTGGTAGCTGTTCGCACTACTGAATAATGAATTTTATCAACTTATATATATTGAGTTTTAATTCTATATATAAGTCAGAGATAAATTAATCTTTTTTGATTTTGAATAATTTTTCGTTTTGAAATTTCTTTTTGGAATTTCATTATGGACTTTATTTCAAAATTTCATTAGGGTTATTTGCCAACTGAAGCGTCCCTTAAGCAAGGACGAAACCGGTCTTGGTAGCTGTTCACACCCACACCCACATTATTTTATCAATGTGCTATCATTTTCCCGACAACATACCGATATAAATCTAGGTGGTAATAACATCACTGTTCTATAGTATAGCATGAAGCATTGGCAAGAACCATACTAGTCGTAATATCACGAACCGATTCATTCCATTATGATTCAGATAAACACTTATTTTTCTCAACCAACAGATTACGTCCTTTCACAGTCATTTTTCCATAATGATTTCATTTTTTCATTTCTCCACGAACATTTTTCCTCGTGCTTTCAATATTATTCTCATTCAAAATCATTTTTCCTGCACTGTCTGTGTAATGACACTTTTATTGTATCGCGATTCGACTGTACGTAACAATGGTTGGGAGCATTTTTGACCGGGAAGAATTTTTCCGCTGCATTAAAGCATTTTGGTCACCGATCAGTTTAATGCCCAACCCTCATATCCTCAAGATAAATAGGAAAAAGAATGCTTCCATTTATTTAGAGCATTATATTTCGTTATGTATTGTAATATTTTCATCATGAATATAATTTATATGTAAGACTTCATGCTTTAAAGGCGACAACAGAACGTTCAATAATAGCAAATCCGATTGTTCATCAATGAAATATTATTTAATCAATGTAATATGATTAGTTTTAGGATTCAACTCTGATATATTTACCTAAAGACTTGTTAAAAAAAATCTATGCAAATTTCACTTGTGATGCTTTTTGCATAAATATGGAGAAGCTGTCTTTTTATTTTCATACGAACTTTCTTCACATCTAAGTTGCTTGTAGTAACAATAGAATATCTTAATAGAGTCGACATACAATGCATGAGTCTTCAGATCAGAAAAATGTCGAGCAAGAGTAAGAAAGACTTCTGACTTTGATTGTTAGTTATCTACTGTTCTTCTACTTCATTAGTACAAACTTGGATACATATATAAGCTCAACAAATAATGATTGAAAAATTTAAATGTAAATATCAAATAAAAACTCAAATGTTCAATGAATCATAAACGATATGATGATCTCATAGTTTGATTTGTTGAATGAACGACTAAAGCGACTACTCTTTATCACGCTTGTCCTTAGATTTGCATCAAGGGTTATTGTGATGTTAAACAACAAACAAAAGTGCAAAATGTGTGCTCATACAATAGAAAAATAATTTGCAAGTTATCTATTCATAAGTGCCTAGCAAGATATCTCACAATGGAGGTGTGTGTATTGTTGAGCGAAAAAGTGGCATAAATTTATGTCAAATGAAAGCTCTCATCGCTAAACTAACAAGGGTGTGCGGGTGTGGATGTGGGTGGGTGTGGATCGGTGTGAGTCTGGTGTGGGCGTGCGCTGATGTTAGTGTAGTCGTCTCCTTTACGACTGTCAAGTCAGACCTACTCCCACCTACACCCACACTCACACCCACACCCACACCGACACCCACACCCAGTTATCTGTGAACGACCAAGAATCTTTCATGAACTTCAAGATGATGTATGATGAAAGTAACTCTCTCGTGCTTTAATTTTTTTTTATTATCTCTGGCAGTCTCTTTCACAAACTTTCTTGTAGATATCAACGATCTTACTGGTTGTTCGGAAAATCAATTAACACCTATTGCTAACTTTGAAAAGCAATCAACACACTCGATATCATTAATACCATAGAACATGAACATTCCAGAAACAAATGGGCAGAATTAAAGATCTCATCAGTTAAGAAAATATTTCAACAAATGATATTCGTATTCTTTT
This sequence comes from Rotaria socialis, assembly GCA_905331475.1. NCBI lineage: Eukaryota > Metazoa > Rotifera > Eurotatoria > Philodinida > Philodinidae > Rotaria > Rotaria socialis. Next base: position 6,769 of record CAJNYU010001752.1, on the reverse strand, counting down.
TTATTTGATTGTATTTTTCGCAATTAACTTGTATTTGAGATTTTCGGTGTGTTTTCGTCATTTATAGTACGTTTATATTACATTTTATTTGATTCATTTCTTCTGCTTTGATTTCATGTCATTGATATATTACAATGTAAATCTTCATGATTATTTGTACGTATGTTGAAATTGTGATTTTTTCTTGTATATTGGTCTTTGAACTGGTTAATTGTTTTAATTATCATCTCATTAATCGTTGGTTCATATCATTCTTCTTTACAAGTGAAATGTATGAAGAATCGTAGCTGACTTCTGATTTCTTTTTATTTCTGCTTTATTTCTATTGTATCAGATAAAAATGGGTTTGATTTTTTAAAATAAAAGCTTATTGAACAGAAAAAATATTAGTCAATAAAAATAAAATGAAATCCCAATTAGATTAGGTCAAACTAGCGATAACGCCGTGATTGATATTCAAAAAAATCGGTGAAAAAATCGCGATTTATCGCAATAATCGCTGCAAATATCACAAAAAAACGGCGATTAATCGCCAATTTTTTCCCGGTTTCGAGAGCATGGGAGGGATCATGTGGAAGGCAAGCGATAAGAGATAGCGGTCAGAATAATAGATGAATATCGACAGCCATATCTCTGTCGAATTTCTTTTAATTGCATTACAAACGAGGGCGTGCGAATTTTTTTTTTTTTTTTTTTACATTCAGTAATAGGTAATTTTTGTGCCTTTTGTATGGTTCACAATTTCAAATATAGCTGTCTGTCATTTTTTATGTCTACACCGCAGTTTTTACATGCTATCGGATGGGTGGTCCGAGACAAGTAGCCGTTAGTGACTTGTCCAAGGTCATTCTATGTATGATGGCGCCGAGGTTCGAACACACTATCTTGTGGATATGTGTCGAACATCTTAACCATTCAGCCATAGCGGCTAGTTTCAGTTTACTGACAACTGAGATCACACAGAGATACTGAGCACTGCGTACTGGCTACACTGCACCGACAGCACTCTCACTGGAACTCAACTGACACCAAACATCACTGATGCATCCATTCATCAAGAATACGTAAATGCATAATTGCAGTGCAACTGCAGCACATCAGTGATGCTCAATGTTAGCGGAGTCCCAGTGAGACTGCTGTCTGTGCAGTGTAGTCAAAACTCAGTGCTCATTATCTCGGGTAATCTCAGTTATCAGTAAACTGAAACTACACACCCCTATCTGGGCGTATCGAATGATTTATTGTTTCATAGCTACTGTCCTTAACAATGAACGTATCGTTCTTCTTTTTTGCAATAAAATAAAATAAAATAAAATAAAATATATATTTTATATTTTTCGTCTAACAATATTTTTCATTGATTCGACATTTTTCTTCATTCGATCCGTTTCCTTTCGATTTTTGTTCGTTCGACATTTTTTCTTTCGATGTTTTCAATACATACCAAAAATATTTTCTATTCTGTGATAAAAAGAAGAATCAGACTTGTTTTTCAAGAAGTGCAAGAGTCTTTCCAGGTGACAGATTTCTTGTCTAGCCATCCAAGAGTCTGTCTACCGGATTCTGGTCTGATTGACAAGATCTTGTTGATCAGACAAGAAACTTACACGGAAGATATAGGGCAAGAATCTTTACAGATTTTTTAGCAAAAACAGAATCTGGACACAACAGAGCCAAGAACGTCGACTTGTGTAAATTTGTTTTGTTTTTCAATGTATAATTAATCCACCTATATATAAGTAGTAAAAATAGATCTAATTGGTTTTGTCTATAAAAATCTGTTGGAGTTCTCTGAGAACATTCAATAATTTTATTCCGTGTTTGCAAAAGAGATACATCTATACAAGTCAAGAATATGAAGAACCAAGAAAGACAAAACCTATTCTAAGTGATGTCATGTGATTTTTTTTTAATTAAAAAGACAATAATCATCTGAAGTCCGGAATGTCTATATTTAACTTTCTGTACAAATGTCGTTTAGACTCCTTCATAAATTGTCCTTGGCGAGCAAACCTAAGCCAAAGTAGAATCTGAACATACTCATTCTGATTGACTACTTTTGATATTCTACAGTAACTCAGAGGCGCTCGAAAATTGAACAAAAATCTTGTACAAAGATGTTCTACACATAGGTCAAACAAAGATGAGCGATCTACACAGATATATAGATAGAGATCCAGTGTAATGGATTTTACATAATGAATAAAAACTATTCTTCGTACTGCTATGGTTTGCAACCGAAAATCTTTTTCAGTCTACAAATTTCGATCATAAAATGGCATTCGTTAATTCTTCATTCAATTTGAAAGAACATTCGATTTCATTTATGTATTCGTAATATATACTTATGACAAATCTTATATTATTTAATATGTGATATGTTTTGACAACAAGGTTCAACGCAAGCGAATGTTTATGTATTTCATTTTTAATATATTAGTGTTCGCGATTTCACTTAAACCATATTATCATACATTTGGCGACTTAGACTGTTCATTAAACTATATTTTTCTTTTTCAAATATCTTTGTCATCTCATCTATCGTTTGATTTTATTGTGCAAAGTCATATGTACACAATTTTCTTTTCAGTCGATAATAAAGAAGAAAAACAGAACCTGATATTCTTTTTGAACAAGTCTTGAAATTACTCAGTAAAGAAATCGATCTAACTTGTGAATAGATACGAATTCACCGTGTCTTCGACCTGAACATAAGTTTCACATAAGAGTACTCAGTGGTCTCAAAGTTTTAAAAGAAAACCTTTGTTCATGCTTGTCACATCGGCGAATATTTTAGATGAATCAAACTCCATGAAGTACTAAGGATAGCTTTGTTTTATGTCAACGCAGAGACTAAAATTACACGTCACTTACACGAAAGAAATGAATTAGTCTTAGAAAAATCTGCAAAATTAATTTAGAAAAATATTTATCTGTGTGTGCTATTGTAATGCCATTAAGAGGGAGTGAATAATCTCGTTACGCTAATGGTAATACACCAATATGAATTGGATGGATATTATGATGTCAAAATCTCGATACCCAGTGTAACGGTATTATGGCATTTTTGGCCGATAATGACATCTAAAACTGAACTCTTCAAACTTGACCAATATAATAGGTGGTAGGAGAAAATCTACATCAGCAAGATTTCCTATTTCATTTGTCCTTTTTCTATGGGAAAAATATTTCAATTATTGTATATTATCGGTTGTTATTGAGGAAAACATTCGATTTATCATTCCAAGACATTTTAGATAGCAATAAACGTTAAAAAAAATTCTCTAGCTTCTATTAGCAAAAGACTGCTTTTATTTTAATAGCACATTCGCTATAGAAGTGGTCGGTCTTGAATAATTTACGTTTCGATAATTCGAAATCCTACGCAAAATAACTAAGAAATTTGAGAAAGAATATTTTTGTTAGCTTGTCAAATCTTAACCAGTATTTGAACATTTTAAATATTTTCTAGTTAATCGAAAATAGAAATAGAAATAGAAATCAAAATTTCAATTTCATATTTCGAACAAGCATATAATATGTTGGTTATTCGGCTTATTATATACGTCAAGTAGTTGATCATTCGTTTACTGATTCTAATAGTGCATGATATTTTATTCTTTTTTATTCTACAGTAGTTTTCTCCTTCTTTCTCTATACGTATATATGCTATTTCATCTTATCCAGATTGTTTTTTTCTCTCTTGATGTATAGTATAGTCTAGCTTGCTGGATTACGTAAACATCTTTTATTCTCTCTCTTTTCGTTTCTACACTATATTTACACGCGTATTTCAGTTGGTATCAGTTTATTTTATCTATTTAATTGGTGTTGCGATCACACACTTTTACTGTCCAAAATTTTTTTATCAACAAAGGAGAAAGTATAAAATACGAATTATCTTGTAATCATTGGAGCATTAGAATCTAGCAGAATATAGAATTCAAACTATGATGGAAAGTTTCAGACTCGTCCAGTACTTTGTAGTGAGTAGAAAACGAAGATATATTTTATCTGAAAGCGTATCGTATACTTTTGATAATCTATCCATAGATATTCTTTCAATAGATTTGAAGTTGGTATACTTCGTTCGAACACAGTATCGCTTATGCTTATTTGATAGGAGACAAATGTATGTTATTTTTTTATTTTAGATATTAGTTTAATCAAATTGATCAAAGTATCTTCTCATTAAAATGTATCCGTGTTCCTGTGGTCAAATGTACGAATATCCATTGCAAGTGTAATTAGATTATTCTATGTTGTTAAAATGATTAACTTGATAGTACCCTTGTTTTTCAGAATGGGCTGTACAAAAGCTGATCACTATCAACGACCAAATAGCAATAATAACCAAGTCATTCCATCTCAAGGTCAAAGAGCTAGTGTTCAAACTGAACCAGTAAGTTGATTGTTATTACTGTTGTCAATCTAAATAAAAAACTCGCTTGAATCTCAAAATATGCTTCGATTCGATGACGATTCATCGATATTTATATTTTTTCTTTGTTCTTCCAAATATGATGTTTTTTATTTGATTCGAGAAATTATCAAAGAGAATTAGTCGATAGCTCTTTGTGTCTATGAACAAAAGCGTCTCTCTTACATTGTTTCTAAATAGCCAATGGCCATGAGTAGATAAAAAGAAGAAATATATAAATTTTATTTATGACTGATCGTATTAGTCGACTGAAACTTTTTCTTCATTCTCGTCATTGGATAAGAAAAAAATATTTCCATTTCATTTTTATTCTTCTGGTTATTCTTTCCATGGCAATTCAAACTACTGACACAGTTTCGGTATTCTTTAAAAATTCAATTAGAGAATTATTTTGCTATTCTATGTAGATAAATTCTTTTTATTTATATTTAGAATTACAATTCAAATGTATTACTAAAGGTGATGGAACACCAGCAATTTTTAACAGACATCACAAAACAATTTTTATCAGGTTTCAAAACGGAAGTTGAATGGGCGAATAATGTACAAGAAAAAACAACTGTGTTAATAGCTGACGTTCAACAGATCAAAGTTTAATTTTTGTTGTACCTCAAACCGAATTAAAAATTGTTGATGAGAAGAATATAAAAGATGAACTTAACGTTTTTTTGCTTTTCAATAAGTTTAAACTAGAAGATTAACAACTGATGAAAATAACGAACTATTTGATCTCATTTGTTCATTTAGATAGACAGCCAAAGAACTTTTGAAGATCGTTAGCATACCAGTTAAAACATTCAGTATTTTATTCACGACTACAAGTAACGAATTGAAAGAATATTTATTATATGCAATTGTAGATACCCCTTCTTACTTTCGAATCGAATTGTGAAGTTAAAATTAAAGGACTGTTTCTTGGATAGACCGCACATTTCATTAAATACGAAATCGACGAATGCTTACTAAAATAATTTTGCTGAAAAATTGTCGAATTATTTTTCAGTTCTGTAGTATTCATCGAACAAATTCTAAAAGGGTCAGTTGAAAAGTAAATAGTTGTTCTGTTAAGATGAAGATCAATCTTAAAGAATTTCAATAATTATTAGATAGGCTCGAATTTTGTGCAGAATACGCTCTGATGCTTCCTAAACCAGAAATCCTGAATTTCTGAAATCTGTCAGTCTAAGATAAACTATTACAGTGTTTACCAAATGTTCAATAAAATTATTCATGCCAATAAAAATCAAATATCTGCATATTCGTAGTATTCGAAATAGAATACTTTCAAATGTCTAATTTCAAGTATTTATTTATTTCATTAGATAGATCCTCCAAAAGTTGTGTTTCTTACCGGATATGATTGTCAAATATGATCTCGTGAAAGAAGAATCAATCTTTTGCTCAGATGGGTCTTGACGTAAAGACAACTATTTCGATGATGTTTAAATCATGTTTGTGATTTTCCAAAAAAATGAAAACAACATGTACCATGACTAATCTCAAATCATTTAATGACCAAGAAATGTCAGCTCTATTTCGTATTACTTGGACACAAGATTGAAAATAATAATTCTTCTTATGAGAACATACGAAGAAGTTTTTCTCCACCATAATCAATAATATATTTTGCTTGAATATGCAACGATAAAGACTGATAGCATCCTGTGGTACTGACAGGAATATCTGAATTATTACATATTTGCGTTACTTTCGCATAAAACAATGATGTTCTGTATTGTGTACACACTTACACCACTAGTTTTTGATTCTACTAAAAATTCAGAATTTTTTTCGAGAAATTGAATTTGCCGTAAATTCAAATACCCCAGAATATGTTCAAGACAGTGATTTCGAAACACAAAACTAGACTTTATTGAACCAAAGAAGTGCTTTCTTCGAAAGGGTTCAGATCGATCCTTTGTTTAAGGATGCGCTTATTAGAATACACAAAAACTATTTAGAAATGTATCACAATCCATCACTTTTATCAACAAGTTATTCATGCTACTTTAAATTAAGATTCAAGTTTTCTTCATTCACTGAAATGTTCAGATTGACTTTCTTTTTTGTTCAATTACTTTCTATCTATCGCAATGTCTTCTAATAGATTCTGTGATTGTAGAAATAAAAAATATTTTGTTTGTTAATATAATAAAAATTGTTAGTTTCCTTAAATAAGAATGTATCCAAATGGACATTTATTTTTGTCTCCGTTGTTCTTTTTCTTATGACACACTCGAAAGAAAATATTCAAATATATACTGGTTCTGTCAGACTAGAACGAAGAAAAACAATATTCAACAGAAATAATGAGATGAAAAAATAAAA
>CAJNYU010001751.1:71590-106277 GCA_905331475.1 Rotaria socialis | reverse complement strand
CGGTGTCTGATCATTTTCTACATAATTGTAACTTTTAAGAACAGATGCTATTTCAATCAATCCTGTTTCTGTAACGATCGCTTTACATTCTCCTACTTAAAAAACAATTAGTTTTGGTTCGCTTCAGTTCTACTTTACGTTTTTAAGCAGTGGTTTGAAGTCTGTTTGGATCGATTTCAGTCTCTTGTTGTTAGTGCCGGTCGGTAGGGGTGTCAATTTACAGTTTATCTAATTTAAATTTAACTTTGCGAAAAGTTAATTTAATTTAAAATTAAATTTTTGGACTGAAAACTCATTTAAGAGCCATTGCACATAGACTATTTGAGCATATACGCGATCGAAATTATCAAATGTATTCATTGATGAATTCAGGTTTCTTTTTTTTATCATGCCAATTTATATCAAATGGAATTCTCTTATCTCTTATCTGTGTTAGAACAACTAAAATAAATATATTATACTAATTTCCATATTAAAATTAAATGTTTATGTGCAGAAAAAGATTTTTAATTGGTCGTATTTTTTTCTTACCTATTTCATAGAGTGCAATAAAAAGATGAATTTCAATACCATCTTACATAGAAAACATTACTTTTGGCACTGTATGAATCTATCTTTTACTTTTTTCCGATCTCCGAAGACATTTACTCACGTTTCTGTGATCGTCAATAGAGGTCACACACTGTTAATCGATGATAAATATCCTCAGTCGTGAATGGATCGAATGATTGTAACGAATAAGAATCAATCATAAATGTTTAACCATGAAGACATCATTGATCTTATGATCTTATATTTCAAAAACGAATAATTCTCTTTCATCAATGGTTAAAGCACCGCCTGATCATACTCCGAAGGCTGTCGATAGCCAAGATTCATCTTCATTTGAATCAATGATGCCAATAACATCACCAAATCAATTGCCAATACATTCAATGCGCAAAAAAATTATTCAAACAGTATTTACTAATGATTGTTGTATATTCTTAGGCGAAACAGGTTGTGGTAAAACAACACAGATACCACGTTTTCTCTATGAAGCTCGTGAGAAAAAATTCAAGAGTGTTCTAAATAAAAAGCCTCATCGAAATAAAAATTTAATCTGCTGTACACAACCACGACGTGTTGCTGCTATATCAGTTGCTGAACGTGTTGCTAGTGAAGTAAATCAAAAATGTGGTCAACTTGTTGGCTACAGCGTCCGTTTTGATGAAGCTGTTACTCGTCAAACAAAAATAAAATATATGACTGATGGTATGTTACTACGTGAAGCGTTACTTGATCCAAATCTTCGTCAATATTCGATTATTATTCTTGATGAAGCACACGAACGTACATTACATACAGATCTCTTATTTGGAATTGTTAAACAAGCATTAGAATATCGAAAAAAATCAAAGAAAAATCCATTACATATTCTTGTTATGTCAGCAACAATGAATGTCGATTTATTCTCAAATTATTTTAATAAAGCACCAGTTTTATATTTACAAGGTCGACAATATCCTATAGATGTTTTTCATGTACAAGAGAGCCAAACAGATTATATACATGCATCACTGATTACATTATTTCAAGTAAAACAAAAGAGTAAAACTATTTCTTTCTGTTTTTGATAATATTCTTCATTGTAGATTCACCGTTCAAAACCATTAAATGAAGGAATACTAATATTTCTTACGGGACAAGATGAAATTGATTCTACATGTAAAACTATTAAACATATTGTTGCTAGTGGAACGGAATCACTTGAACCCATTCTTGTCTTACCATTGTATGCAAATATGACAACAATGAAACAAATGCTTGTTTTCAAACAAACACCTATGAGTAAGAATAGAGTTAATTTCCTAACATTTTCATCTAATCAAAAGATAATATCTCTTCTATCAATGTAGCATATGAAAAATGCATTTTGAATAAACTATTTTCAATGTTATCTTCTTTATTTTTCCAACGGAAGTTTTGCTATTTTCCAAAATAGTTCTATTTTTTTTTACATTCGAGTCAATTTAAGAACTCATTTTGTTACCATTTTTTGATCGTAAAATAAACTCTCGAACGGTAACTAGACTGTCTAATCAATCCATGTTCTTGTGCTAATCATTTTATTCAACTAAATAGTATTAGAATATAAGTTCAAATAATATTTTGAGATTAAGTTGAAAATCTTTGCTGTTCACATATACTTTCACTTAAATTGCAAACGTTTTACAGTTTCTTATCTAAATCATTCATATTATACACACAAAAAATAACAAACTTTTGTTTAGATATTCGTAAAGTAATAGTTTCGACTAATATCGGCGAAACATCAATTACAATCCCTGGTATTCGTCATGTTATTGATTGCGGTTGTGTTAAAATCAAAACATTTAATCCGCAAACTGGTTTAGAACTATTACAAGTACAGAAAATCTCACAAGCACAAGCCTGGCAACGTACCGGACGTGCTGGACGTGAATGTCCAGGAGCATGTTACCGCATGTATACAGGTAAGACACTTGACAAAAATGAAATTTCTCCTGTTACTAAAAAGAAGGTTTTAGTTAGAGAAAATCTATCGAAATAGGCAATTTGATCACGGTATTCTACTTGCGACATAGAATAATTCAATATAATTATTTTCATTGAAGTCTGTTCAATAACAAGACTTTAAATTCGGATTTTAATAGTCACTCGAAAATTATGAGTTCAATTTCGTTGTTTCAACTACTCCGTAGAAGTCTCAAATATTTATGACGGTGATCTCGTAGAAATTCAATAATGATTGGTTCTTACGTTAAGATTAAGAGTATTGTTTGGTGAGATAATCTGGGACCTATCACGACTACTTCCAATTATATTCAGACGCAATTGATTGAAAATCAACTGGAATAGTTCTTAAGCAGAATTTTTAATATACCGTTTGATTCTTTTGTTTTTAGAAGAAGAATATGAAAAATTAGCACCAACACCTATACCTGAATTACTTCGATGTAATTTAGCGACTGCTGCATTACAAATTCTAGCTATGGGAATCACAAACATCTCAAATTTTGATTTTGTTTCTAAACCCGATGAAAAATCTATAGCAGCAGCGTTACGCGAATTGATATATCTTCGTGCAGTACAAGCATCGAACGATAATACATATGAATTAACAGATGACGGTCGAAAAATGGCTTGTTTCCCACTTGATCCAAAGTAAGATAAATATTTGTTTTGGTTAAATGGCAAATATCATGTTTATATAAGTTTTTTTTTCTTGCTCAGGCTCTCACGTTGCTTATTAGCTTCATCAGATCTCGGTTGTTTAGAAGAAATGCTTAAATTAGTCAGTATAATGAGTGTTGATACAATATTTCTTACATCATCGAACATCAATGAAAAAATGAAAATGCAAAGACAAAAATTTACCATGAATGAAGGCGATCATTTAACATTATTAAATGTCTACAAGACTTTCATTGCTAATAAAAAAACAAAAGTTAACATTTGATTTTATCTTCTCTCATGACTATTAACAATATTTAATCTATAGGAATGGTGTCAAATGAATAAAATCAATCGACGAAATTTACTACGTGCATGTGCAATACGAAAACAATTAAGACGGATCTGCGTTGAATTACAATTAAATATTAAATCTTGTGGAACTAAATTTAGTTCAGTTCGGTAATATGCTTTTGACAATACGAAGGAAAGTTCTCTAAAATACTGCATGGTGAAATTTTCAGTGCAATACAAGTTTTAAGAAAATTTTGCACTATTTTTTAATTTCTGATTTGATGAGAAGGGCAGTTATTATATACACCATTCACTAATTTATCGAGGGAAAGTATATCGTTTTTTTTGTGGAAGAATCTAGGCATATTCAGAAAGAATTCAAGGTCAATATTATACATTATCCGACATACAGGTGTTTTTATTCTATTGTTCTATGAAAATTTGGATTTATTGTAGACAAGCACTTGCTCATGGCCTATTTATGAATGTAGCTGAATATTTCAAAGAAAACGATTATCGAACAGTGAGTTGCGACAAAATTTATAAGCAACAAAAAATAATGAATTCATGTCTTATTTAGATAAATGATCGTCATATTGTAAAAATTCATCCAAGTTCAGTATTATTTGGTGCTAAACCTTCATTGGTTGTTTTCACTGAATTAATTCAAACAACTAAACGATTTATTAGGTAACAATTTTTTTCTATGCATTCATTGACTTTTTACTAAATCGTGAATATTTTTTTCCAGAGATATAACAGTAGTTGAACCAGAATGGCTGCTAGAAAGTAATCCCGATTACTTTAAAACGCGTCTTTCGTCTAAGTAGCTGTTTTTGTTCTTATATAACAAATCGGTGACGGATTTGTGATTTTGTTTATTAGTTAAAAAGAAAATAAAAAAAGAACGATTAGAAAAAGAAATCGTTGTCTTTCTAATAATCATTTTGTTTCTAAGGTAATTAATTCTTTATCATGAACACCTTGTAAAAGTAATTCTGATGAATAGCTAATTACTTTTCGACGTTTAGCAGCTTTTAATGTTCCAGCTAAACTTTCAAATGTATTTTGAACTTCATCACTACGAAATAAATCACCAAATGTTGTTTCATATTTGCCAGTGGATGAATTTTGTTTACCAATAGAACGAATAAAATTAACTAATAATGATATTTCATGTTCGACTTGAGCTGTATTAGCCATCTTTGCAAGAAGAATATGCTGATAGCAAAAAAGATAACCACTTATTGTATTGTATTGTATTGTAGTGCTAGTTGTATTCATTCATTGTTAGTCAGGACTAGCCAGTATATCAAATGTCATTACACATCTCATGATGTCGCTTTCAGTCAATGAACTTAAAATATTCGGGCTAGCTTCTACTAACAAAAACAAAGACGAAACGCTTGTATTTATCTACTAGAAAAAAACGTTTATCATCACAGATTTATCACGCCGATAAATTCTAGGGTACTATTTTATTTTCAGATTACTTGCAACAGCTAGTGAGAATCCATGCCAAACTTTCGAAAGATGTGATTTCAAAACAAAAATATTTAGGGGCGTGGTTGTGGTCGAATGATGAGAAGATCCACACGCTCAAATAGAGTTTTCGAAGCTTCGAAGAAAGACGAGAAACATCGATGAAGATTGAGCATTGAGAAGTTTGTCGATTTTTATTTTTCACACTAAGTAATTCTTTTTGGAAGTATAATCATGTGATATACATGAGCAATTGCATAGCTACTTTTTTTTTACAAGACTAAAATGAATCATACGTCGATTGTCTAATAGAAATCTCTCGTATTTGCAATGTCGATGCTTTTAAAATAAGTACACTCGATAGATCTATGGTAACACATCTAGTTCCTTTGAAACCCATAAGTAGCATTGCAAGTAACAGTATGTGAATTTCACATATTCCCAAGCAGGTAAATGACTTTTCTATATTGACGATTTTGAAATTATTTACTATTCAATCAGTTGCTTTGCCTGTACAGATTTTATCTTAAATACAATGTTGTCTAATATTTGACTTAGCGGAGACTCAAAAAACAACAACAACAACAACAATGTGATAGTATTGACGTTAATTCTCCTTCGAAACATTTTGTTGTTCAACAGACATGTTATGATACTTGACATTTATAAGAACTGAAAATGCTTCTTGCACTTATTTTACTAACTGATGATCTAATTATTACGATAATAATAATCATAACTATTAATCTAGAAAATGAGTAAAAATGATTGATGAGCCTGTGAAAAAATAGCATTGAATAAAACTTCATAAATTACTCTTGTTTTTATTTCATTTACCAGTCGAAAATAGATAGAAAATATTTGAGTCTCTATTTCATCGTATGAAACAGAAATTACTCATTAACAGCTAAATATTGTTAGTTATTATATTTTTGTTTTTCTTATTTCTTGACTACGTTTACAGATCCCAATAATGATATCGAGAATAATACTTTTCCATTTGATTTCCGTATAATCGGTACGAATTCAAATCAAACCTCGATTATTCTCGATATCTTGCCCCGATGTTTTAGGACTTTATTCGAGATCTCATCATCGTCGGCAGATGTTTTCGATAAAATATGGTTTAAATACTCGACTACTAATTCGAGCCTTTTCTTAGATTCTTGAATCACACGAGGTACGAGAATATCAACATGACATGGTGCATGCATCGGTGAATTTTGCTTTTCTTTTTGAACAGCAAGGAAATGTAAGCGTAGCATTGTTTGTTCGTTGATATCCACCAATTCAGCCTGGCTAAATATGAGTCCATTTGGACGAAGAATAACAACAAAAAGTTCATCGATGAGTATGCCAGTTTTATAGAAAACGATTCGACCTCTCGTACAACTGCAAGTAATAAACTGTTTGAATCGTCTCCATCGACCATAACATCGCCAAACAACTGGAAAAATCAAACGTTGATTTCTATATATATATTCCATATAACTAAAAGCAAATGAGAATAACTTGATTCTTTCTCAAACTCAATAAGACGACTGCTGAAGATTTTGCTGAATATTATATTTTTGGTAGTACAACGATATGAAAAGTTAGATGTTCATATTTTTTAAACATAATGAAGTTTTTGAGAGCATTAACTTCTTGAACAAGGGGAAAACGGCGGATTGCGTATTTCTGGGATTTCCAGTATTTTTTTCATATTTTGTGGATAGCCACAAGATTTCCAGTAGGTTTTGGAAGTTTTTTGTATTTCTCGGATTTCCATGGTATTTCAGGGATTTTTTTTTCTACTTTAAAGGTTTTGCACAGAAGGTTATAAAGAAAGACAGCAGGTTAACCAACAGTAAAAATAAAATCTGTTGTCGTCAGTTAGCGAGACACGTCACTTGTTATACTGGGTATCAAGCCAACTGGGACTTCAGAGAATGTTAGTTTATCGTATTTTATTGGAAAAAAAAGAACAAAAACCATTTACCTACCTATACAATTCAATATACTACTTCGTCAAGTATTTACTAATTTCCTTGTTGCACTCGTTTAACTCGATCAGCTGATAGAGATGCTTTCTCATCGGTTAAAAGCCAACAAGCAGTCTGTTTATGAATGAACTTTTTTTCCCGTCAATTTCAACACAAAAATAAGATTTCGATTGAGAAGGAATATTATCGTATACTCTCATTCCATGAAAATGAGTCTTTCCACTAGCTGAAACAGAGGATAGATTATCTTCATCATCAGCTGTATCTTCTTCCTCTACATTCACAGACGGATCAATTTTATACATATAATCATTTTCATCACCAGATGAATGTGTTTCAATATCATCATATGAGACTTTTTAAAACTTTTTGGTGAACTGTGTTCGCACAAACGAGCTCACTTGAGAAATCGTAATTTTTTTCTTTTTTCGTAGAGCACTATTGATTTCAACTGTAGAAAGAAGATTATATGCATCATCAAATGCTCGATAAACAGCTTTTTGAATGTTGCCAATCGTAAGATGATTCATAGATTAACCAGAAATTTTTTGTTTTTTCAAAATAGTTCGTTTTCATTGTCGTTTATGATGTTTAGGAAACTTAAGTGGACATTTTAACTGACCATACTCACTTTGGTTTTCTATTTCTGTTAGAACCGAAAGTTTACCCGCTCGCTTTAGGAATTGTTCAATAGTAAAATTCATTATTGATGAAAAGGCACCTGACATCGATCTGGTAAGCCGAAATGTAGATTCCCATAATAGTATACTATAATTAACAAGAAACCAAAAAACAATGGTCTATATATGATGTTTTAAATCAAATTGTTACTGCAGACTATTATTCAATAAATGCGTTAAATCTTCATCCATCATTAAAAGTAGTCATGTTTTAGACTAATTATAGCAACAAGGATTAAAAAATGCACTCATCATTATTGAGCGACGTCAAATAAATGGTTGTTCTGATTCGTTTATAATGAGGAAGTTATTGAACGATATATCGATAAGTATTTGCAATTCTGGCAAGTTCTCTATTGCACATACATTTTGTAAATTATTTTGCAATTTATTCCTTATTATAATTCAGATCTAGTACTTTTGCATTAAAGGTATCAGATCAACCAGATAGCCACATATACAATTCTTAAATCTTTTGTCTTTATACATGTTGTCATAAGGTATTTTACATTCTAGCTTAGACAATATCATGTAAGATTTTTATGCTTTACACATACTGTATTTAACAAAAGCGACATTTGGCAGTGAGATATACAAAAATATGACTGCATCGATATCGAACAAACAATATATTCGTCGTGTCTGTCTGACTGAAAATAATGGATTTCTCAGATTTTTTTCGTCTTTCAGGGATTTTTTATGTAGTTTTCGTATTTCATATGGATTTCACGGGATTGGCAATCCCAAAAACCCGCCGTTTCCCCCTTGTTCTTGAATCTCATGAAGTTACTTCAATTTCTCTATGTTGTTTGATGAAAAATACAGAAAGAAGTATTTTAATTTATCATTTTATGAATTCGATTAAAGAAAGACTTTAAAAAAAATTAGCGCCACTGTTTTAGATTAATACAATTACCTATTCCATTCGTCAACATTGTATTCCCATTCGACTAATTTTGAATAGGAATCGAAGGTAGAAATTGCCAATCTGATTTGACTCATTTTGTCTATATTGTACCACATAGACCAACGACTGAGAGCTAATATGGATGTATTAACAACAATACCAATAACTATTATCAAGAGCCAATCGACAATACCAATTTGACATAGAATAAAACCTTGAATAACACTACTGGTAAATAGCACAGTAGTAGTCAAAATCAGCAATATGTAGACTAATATTACAATGACCACTACAAAAGTACTTCTTCGTTCTATGATTGGCGAAGGCTTATTTAAGTTTGAAAACGTCATTTTGTCCTATACTTTATCTTGTTTTCAAATAGTTAATATTAAAATAGCATCTATGTATGTGATTTTTCTTCTATCTATCGATGTGTGTTGGATGACACATACGTATGATTAATAATATTTTCCTCTCCAATTCTGTGTAAAGTGTGCTTTGCAATAGCTATTTGATTGGTAAGTGAAGAAATAGGAAAAATGAATGTTTTACACGTGCTGCTACGGGCTCTAATTGAAACGACTTGCATTTATTTGAGCAATAAAAATATTGGAATGAGCAATAATTAAAGTGCTATTTAACAATAATTTTTGAGCAATAAAAAAACTTTATTTGAACAATTTTATAATATAAAATGTGCAATAAATAACTCATTAAAAAGCAGCAATAATATCATATTGTAACAATAGAAAAAAGAAAAACCATATCAGTATTTTTTACCATTGTAAATAAAAATAACATAGAAAATGAAATAGATCATTGTCAATGAAAGGTTTTTTGCCTTCGATGGCCAGCCTCCTTTTTTTGCGCCGATTTCCACATCTTTTGCCTCTGTTAGGTGTGCGTGTGGGTAGGAATTAAGAGAAAAACTGCACCCCATACTAGAGAATATTGGGTTAAAAAAAATGTATGGACCCGGACCCGAACGTGTATCCGACCGATTAAAGTGTTTTGGATAAAACGAGTGAAAATTAAAAAAAAATTGATAACTTATTATTATATGGATCACATTTTTCTGTCAATGGACATTGGACCAATAAAATTTTCAGGCCCAGACTCAAACCCATTGTCGTCTATTTTGGTTTTTTGCCTTTTTAAACCTATTCACTGTTTATTAGAAGAATGCAGATCCATATCGCTGCCTTCTTCGCAATCAGAAATATATTGCGCTATGCGTTGTGATTAAGCAATTTGTATAAATTATATAATCTATTTAAAAAAATGTCTATTTTTGCAAAAAAAGGTCAATCCGTATTGCACTTTTAGTATACAAGTTATCTCTAATCTGGATTAATTATCTCACATCCAATATCTTTATTGCTCATTTACTATAGTTAATGCTCAATTAAATACAAGTCAATTGAAACCTGTATAACCAGGTGAATCAAATTATTGACAAAGCACTACGTATGATTGGTAATAAAACAATGTAAAGCAAGTTACTGACGATTCCTTAATGTCAACATATAGCCGGAAATAATTTGATGTCCCAACAAAACCTATTGATTGGACGGGTAGACGCTGTCATAAAGGCCTTATTTTTGAGTATCTAGATATCACCTGATCGTTGTACATAATAGTAATAGTCGTCAAATTTGCTGTTTAGTAAAAGCAAAAAAATATTCAAGCTAAAAATCACAGTTGTTATCTGATGCTTTGAGATATATCACAGGCGCACTGTTGCGAGAGTGAATAATGACACTTATTGATAGGTTAGTGATCGAGTCCAATCATACGTAAATGAAAACATAAAGGCTCGAGGCTCTAACGCCAGCTATGTACAATTGGAAAAAAGCAGAATTTAGATTGAGGTTTGAATCAATAGTTTTCACAAATTTTAATTATTGTTTATTGTAATTTCATTGACATTGTAGTATGAATAACTAATGAATTTCCAAAATAATTTATTTAGACAAGTGTATAGTCTGTGACTTCCATTACTGAGTCGTCAGGAAGAATTATTCAAAATGTGCTAAGCTTTGTCGCCTAGTTGATGACATCGTTTATCTCAGCCAAGAGTAGTATAGACATTAGGGAAACGAAGCCTAGGTATTTCAAAAAATCTTTGGATTTTTTTCTATTTAACTATGTAATTAAAAATCATTTGAATTTCTCAAGTAAACACACAGTCTTTGTGATCATAATCGATAGATATTGAACTTGAAAAATATTGTGACTAAGGTGAAAATGACCTCATGTTTTTTAAGCATTCAGATGAGCTAGTCTTTTTTTTATAATAAAACTGGATAGTTCTCCTTGTAGTTGCCAGCTGTCAGGTTTGAGCCCGCCTTTGGCAACGAAAACTGAGGAAATCTTCTTTTTAGACAGGTGCAAAAATATTTCCTCCACAAAGCATTGCCAAACAAAACAAAATCCATTAGAAGCCCATATTACTAGTGTCTACGCAGTAACGGCTTTAAGTTATCTGTAAATTAATGAATTTATCTTAAAGCTTGAATTTGATGGATGAGTTAGTTGTGCCGAAAATAAGTTCCCGTTTTCTTTAACTTCAAGAAAAATTAATGCCATGTCTACTGAATGTGAACTGATTGAGAACTCTACTGTTTTGAATAGCATATGGTTCTTCTATTATTGGAAACACTTCTTCTCACTCTGATCTCATTGCAACCGATCTTATTTCTAAGCAAAATAACAGCCTATGTTTTTAGTTAATCTTATAAATTGAAAATAGTGATTATATATATGTCGCAGGAGAAATTAAAATTTTAATTTTTACTGGATTTTTTCAAGGAAAACTTAAAATTTTAGTTTCTCCTAGGAGAAATTAAAATTTTAATTTGTCCTATAGGAGAATTTTAAATATTCCTTAATATATAAGAGTGTCAACTTCATATCTTTATTTCTCCTATAGGAAAAACTAAAATATCTTTTACCGCCAATGGAATCGATAAAAAATCAAAATGAAAGAAAAATGTACACCTAAATAAACGTCGCATATATCATTTAAGTGGATATTTGCTCTCTTATTTTCATGGAAGAATTTTATAAATCACTTGATAAACATATTGAAAGTTTAAATTACAAATTTCAAGACAATTTTTCTATAAAAAAGTTATTATATGATGAAGCCTATAAAGCCTATGTGAGCGCAGGATTAATTACTCCTACTGAAGCATGTAACTGTAATGGCAAGTGTTCAACAAAGAAACGTCGTTGTCGAGCAGCAAAAGTACAATGTGGTACTAAATGCCATTCAGCAAAAACGAAACCGTGTTGAAATGTCTAGTTTAATTTTTGTATTTTTTAAACATAAAAGTAATAAAGTTGATATTTTTATATTCAGGAAAATTGAAATTTTAGTTTATTCTAGGAGAAACTAAAATTTTAATTTCTCCTGCGACATATGTATATGTATAAATGAAACCATTTTTATGTTGCTGTGCACGTGCCGATCTCTATATAGACTGTAGTTACTAGAAAATAAATTATTAGATTGTTCTGTTCATGATAAGAAAACTAAATATTTACTAAAATAATTGTGCGTGTCATAATAGTTTATTTGTTTTATGTATGAAAAATGACTCGTACAAAAAAATGAACTTAGAGCCTTTGCGATCTTCTGTTTCCCATTCAATTATTCTACACATATTTCATACTTATTCTGCATTCATAATAACGATAAATGATACTTCTATTATCTTTAATTTACTCGAAGAAGATCACCTTTCCTTAGTCGATTTATTTGTCTATAGAATGTTTGTATATTAAAGTTCTTTCTTGATCTATTACATTTGAGATGACTTTCACGGAAGAAAATATTTATAATTGCTACGAACTAAACCGTCCAACATGCTTGTTAATATATGAACAGAGTGAAAAATTCGTGAGTATGCTAATTGATTATCTTTGAACGTCACTCAAGTGCCGAGGGAAATTTTATTAAAAGAGCTCTACAACAGAATTAATCAATTCTATCGGTCTTACTATTCATATGGCTTAGTAGATTCCCTGAGGTTCATCAGATATTGCTAGTACATGCAACCATTGATTGTAACACAAGCGTACTATATTTATTTATCACTTCAAAACATGAGAATCATATTCATACTGAAAAATGCAATGCAATAGCAGGATCGTTTTTGTTTTGTTTATGTCTACTCACTGATAAAATTGTCTTATTTAATCTATAGAAAAAAAAATAAAAAATAGCCTCATATATTAATCGAAATGCTGAAAAATCCTGAATCAAATAATAGACACCAAGCAAATAACTTTTATCATGAGTGTTTAATGATATTCGATTATTTCTTTTTTGCCTTTGCTACTTGTTCAACAGGCGAGCTCAATCTTCCGATTTCTGTCTTTTTTTTATTATGTTAGCTGTATTATCGCCTTTTCTTAATGGCATGTCAAGTCTTTCTCTTCTACATCACGCTCTGTCGTATTTTATTAATCGAAATCTAATATAAAACTTGTTCAGCGATAGGAAATATTAGTGTAAATGCTTCATAGCCAACGCCATATGTATACATAGATAATTTTTCATGTGATGGAATTTCTTTTCCATTGGTATGAAATTCAATTAATTCAACAAGCGGTCGAAACCATCCACTGCATGACGGTGTTATTTTTAAATACATATTTTTATCATTTTGTTCTTCAAGCGGTATTTGAAATAATGTTCGAAAACTTGATGGTATTAATGCACTACTAACAGGAATACAATAGAGTCTTGGTCGAACTCGAATCGTACAAAAAGGTTCATCACTTTCAGGCAAGAAAATCTTTACACAAGTATCATTATCAGTCCAGCAAAATCGAGCCAATTTTTTTGGTACATTCCAATTGCGTCGACCATTTACTACTGAGTCTATAGATGAGACATAAATTTGTGAAATACGATAATAATTTGCATCCCGAAATTGATAATAGCCAGGGATAAATAATAATTCATCATAAGGACCTACTGGTGAATCTGTATAACGTACGAGTAGCATTCCACCCATACCTCCGGAAAATGGACTTCGAATAGGATCAGGATTCTCATTAAATGACTCTTGGATGGGTCGTGATCCATGAATAAATAGATAAGCTTTTGAACCATTTATACTCCATGGAGCAGGAGCAACTTTAATATTATTAGCATCATTCATCACAGCTCTTATTTACTGATAAACGCGTGCTCTTTATCTATCATTACTTGATAAGCAGTATTTTTGTATTCAACCATTGAATAAAACTACTGTCCACCTTTTGAAAGCAAAAGATTAAAATAATAAACTCAAAAGCAAGGTACTTGACAAGCATGTGCTGCCATCATCAGAGTATATGTGCCACTTAATCATCCTAACGGAGTAAAGATAAAGGATAATCTTAAAAGAGTAGAAGGTAAATAAAAAATAATAATGTGCAACCTACTCGTTTGTTTATTAATGGAGTCTCCCAAAAAAGTGAGAGATTGTAAAAATATGTGCAAAATCGATGTTACTCTATGAAGAAAACAGTACCTCCAAACGAACCAAAAGTGAAGAGCAGGGGGTGGGGCACATGGTTTTCGAGAATCAATATGGAATGGGGGTAAGAAATTATAATTTTGTTTTAGATGAATGAATCATTATATAAATTTCAAATGTTTTCATGAAAAACTTCCTCGAAATATATAGGTGTTGGTTTTTTTATGCAATGAATAATTTATGGATTCATAGAGATCTTTACAACGATCCTATATCACTTGCTCGTTGTCGTGATTACTTTTGAAGAAATTTATCAAAGACTACGAATTTAGCATGAATTTTACTATCGTAAAATCAATTGCATCTGTCGAATATTCCTTTAGTAAAAAAATTGAATTGCACAATTAAGCACATTTGTGTATAAAATTATTTATTTTTGAAATCTAGTTTATATAGAAAAGAAAATTCAAACAACAAACATGGTATCATTATTTTTAATTCTTGAACTAATTGGTATACAACTATACTAGCAAAAATATTCATATAAATATAATAACGCTTGAACAATTGATACTTATAAAAAAAACATTATTATTTGAGATCAATTTTACACAAAAACATTCTTAATATACTAATGTCAAGCAAAAAAACGTAAACACAACTACCATAGCCAACAACATGCTAATGTTACCATAGATGCACCGTGAAAATTTTACTAAGCATGAATAACAAAAGATTTTTAAAAAATCATTAAAAAGCGGAATTGATTAAATATTTTACTGCCACAAGAAATATATACTATCCACCACTTGAATTTTCCTTAGCAGAGGTGGAAGGGATGAGAACTAAGAATAGCGTATCTAGGGTTCTATAGTTTTGATTGACGCGGCTGACGGCAGTTGCAGAATGCCTGCCAAACAGAATTCAGAATTTTGTAGACTTTTATATTTTTTTACAAGGAAATGCGCACATTATGCATAATAAAAATATAGAAAATTCTATTATATTAAGAAGAATGTATATAGAATGAGGTAAAGTGATGATTGAGTGAAAGAATTCTAATACGATTCATTTATATTTTGAACAGCCCACATGTAAACAGGCAACGTTCATCGAGAGTCGATTCGATTTACCTTAGATAAAGGGAACGGTCTAAAAATTTTAATTAACCTGGCTGCACTCTCTCTCTCTCTCTCTCTCTCTCTCTCTGTGTGTGTATCACAGTACCTATATGATATCTATGGCACAAAGGACCGCATATAAGACCTATAGAATCAAAGATGTGCCGCGAAGGAGTCAAAGCTGCCGCGAAGGAGTCAAAGCTGCCACGAATGATAATACACACTAAATAAAAAGCGTTTCCCCAGAGACCGAAATTCCTTTGGAAACTCTTTCGGAAACTCACAAACGTATCCGGAAAGGTTTTCGGCTCTAAGCTGAGTTTTTGAAATCACCTTATAGGTTTCCGAGTTCCCCGGAACGATTCGATTTTCGAAAATTCGGATAGGAAACCTTTAACGGTTCTCTCAGCAACCATCAAACAATTTTTGAAACCGAAAAATTATCCTCGGAAACCGTTCTTGCTTTGAAAACCTTCTCGGAAACTTAAAGCGTGTCATCAGTAACCTATCGATTTTCGACAACTTTTTTTTCGGGAACCTTTTGGATTTCTGGGGATCGGAAACGCTGAAAGCGGATGCCAGAATACTAGCTTGGTTTCCGAACAAATCTCGAAAACCCTTTCAGATTTCCAAATTATTAGAAACCTATGAATTTCCGAGAAAATTTCTCGGAAACCCATTAAACATAGTGGAAAGTCGAACTAGTATTAAAAATTCATCTTTCTCATTTTCACGTTGCCAATGTATAATTTGCACTTTTAGGAGTTAACTAAATTTACCATTAGAATTTTTGTTTAATCTTAAAGTTTATTATTTAGATTTTTTCAAAACGATTGAAACTTAAAATTAAGTTCGAAAGAAAAATTTCGTTTGATTTAAAGTTGACTAGTATTAATTTATTTCAAAAAAAGATTTTAAAAAGTTATTTTGACTTAACTAAGTTCACTGCAATTTCTAGAGGGCGTACGTTTTTTATGATAAAAAGTTTCTGAAGTTTAAATAATTGCTGCTATTTGCGGAGGACATTAATCTTTTATAATAGAAAGTTTCTCAAGTTTAAATAATTACTGCAATTTGCAGAGGATAAGAGTTTTTGACAATAGAAAGTTTTTCAGTTCTAAAAAATTGCTGCAATTTATAGAAGACGGAATTTTTAGAACTGAAGAGAGAGTTCTTGTAAAGAAAATTAGTTCATTTTCTTAGTGACATGCTTTCTTTTAATATAGAGTTCATTGCTTTAAAAGATTCGATTGAATACGTAGAACATATAGCTTGTTAATAACGAATATTTATTATCAACAGGGTGTGGGTGTGCGTGTATTATTTATTAGTCGCTCACACCCATATCCTCAAGGTCACCCTTAAATAAAGATTAATACTCAAATCTCTGTGATCTATGTCAAAAACTAGATCTAATTAAAATGGTGAATATTATTTTCAAGGAATTAAAATAAATACTTGTTGACTTGGCAATCGAAGAATGATAGGACGATATTCCTATGAAACTCGATTGATTTTTTTTCTCATATTTTAATTGAGTGATATAAATGAAAGATGATTCAGAATGAAAGCTTATTTAATATCCTTACTACAAATATATGACTAAGTATTTTATAAAACAAAGAAAATTCTTTATTTGAGTCAGAAATATTTGAAAATAAATAATCTTTTTCTTCCAATGATATATAAATTGTTTTTTTGCTTATTTAAATATATCAACTTTTGATATTTTAATCATCTTATTAATTGTTTTATTTCAATAATTAACTAAGCACGTTTTTTACATGAGGAAAATAGGTATCACAAAGTTTCGGATATCTCCAATACTGAGAAATTATAAGATATGTCAATTTCCTACAATTGACTCGAGTTGCATTATTTGTAAAATTATGTGTCACTCTTTGTAGACATTCATAATGGATTTGAAGCATAATATTATTCAATAGACACGTTTTTGTATCGAGCAGAAATTGCTCGGCGTAATCATCATGTATAGCGTGGAGAGACAGTCCAGTAAGATGAGGATATTCAACGATTGACAAATATTGATTATCATTGTTTGAGTTTTGACAATTTTTGTAATTTTGTGGCTCCTCATTTGATATACACAACTTCTTTAGAAGTGGAAATGCTTTAGAAAGTCGAATCAAAAAATTCGTGTTCAAAAGGACGTTCATCAAATAGCGATATTTCTTCAACGCATTTGAATAATCCACCTGGAAAATTATTTGTTATATGATCGTAACGCTTCAGTCTGTAAGGATGTGAGTATATATGACATAGACTCTTTTCTTCTTTTGGAAAATAATCCACAGAGGAACTTATTTTATAGTAACTGAAATTTTTGAATGTACATTGAACATCTTCATTTGATGTGTGACACATTAAATCGTTAATGTTTATGAATGAATAAATATTAAATAATAATTTATTTAATCTTGGTAATTGGTTGATAATGTCTTTTTTCAAATGATTACCATCGATAAATGATGTGTAACGGTAGAGCACAAGATATAAAGTTAATCTTTCAAGATTTGACATTCGATGTAAAAGTGGCAAGATTAATTCATCATAATCACTTGTTCCACGATTAGAACTCAACGAAAAACATTTCGAATTAGGCAACTCTCTCTAGAAAAATAAAATAATATTATCTAGTCAGAATTGTAGAAGATAAAGCAGATATTTGCTTTTTTTCTAAACTAACCTACTTTATTATCGATTATTGACGATGGATTCATCAGATCGCTGGAAATGATAGAAATTCTAAGATAGAATGAACGAAGTTGATCGAAACGACCATCGAGTAAATAAAGGCAATCGCCGAAACGAGCCACATTTACATGCAATTCCACCAGAGTTGAAGAAGAAAAAGTTGTAGGTGTAGAAACATTCTGACGATCAATGTCAATACATGTAAACTTATTCAAATTTAAATAAGTTAGATTTGTAAACACAGTAAATATACGAGTAAGCAGAGTCGTTATCACTTTTTCTTTGTAAGATTGTTCTTTGTATTCATAAACTGTCATAACAAGTCGAGAAATCTGATTTTTGAAGATGCGAACTAGATCAGATTTATCTTAACAAAAAATACAAAATAATTGAGAAAACACATAAATATACTATTAATCAATCATAACTAAGGATGCAACGATAGTGGTGGATCGTCGTACCAGTGCACTGGTCTACAGTTTAGATATACACACATTAACTAAAGGTGAACATCTCATAAAATTACGATCATCTTAGATTTAAATTCGATTTCTCTGGTCACAATACTATTTATCGAAAATAATACTTTTTTTTTATAAAACTTGATTAAAGATTGGTGAAGTTGAGGAATCCAAATTTATAAATGGTTTATCGAAATTGTCGAGTTCGATTTTGTTCCTTGGGAAAAGGATTATTTATCACGATTTAGGCAAGTTCTATACAATGCAACTAGTCTCTTGAAATAGATCTACTCTAATCGAAAAAAATCGAACCCAAGAATTTCAACAAATCATTTATAGATTCGAATTGCTTGACCTCAGAAACCTTCAGTCAAATTTTATAAGTCGTCATTTTCGATATTTTTCCATTGACCAAAACAAAAATTCGAAAGCAGATCTAAGATCAATGTAATTTCATCACGCAATTCCTGTCTTCACCGTTAATCAATACATTTACCTCTAGACCGATGCACTGACACGGTTGCATATCTAATCATAACTCTCATTCTTTTCATATTTTTTAACAAATCTCAATGATGCGTTATATACTAAGATTTCAACAAAGGAACAATCAGGAACGATGGACTTGTACAAAATCGTGCACAGTAGTGATCAAATTGGATTTTAATCGATATTTCTAGTGAAATTTCAACTATACCTCAGACATAAATATACTCTTTGCTATCATCTGACAATTTATTAAAAGTCGTGGATGAAGTGCTTTGTCTCTTTGATTATATTACAAGACCTTTTTTCTCTTGATATTTCTCGTTCTACCAATTTTACTCTCATTCATATTTAAAGCCGTACAAAAGTGCAGGATTGACTTTTTTGTAAAATGCTCAATGATGTACTGAGTCACATTTTTAAATTAATAAAATGGCTTATGATGATAATATCTGAAAGAAAAAGAAGCGAAGTCGGATTCTTACCACTAAAGAGACGTAGAGTGGCATCATAATTAATTTGGTAAAGACCCAATCCATATAAATTAGGATAATCGGAAGCATGAAGAACACGTCCCACAGATAATAATTCGAGATTGAGCCATTCGATATTATGATGAATTTGAGGCAATATTTGAGAACAAAACCGATCAACCATAATATCAGCCAAAGGATGGAAAAGTTTATTTGATGACGATCTCATTAACGTTAAATGACTAGTAAACATTGGATGACGTAGAATTTTATCGAGCCGTGTGTTAATACCCATTAAAGAATTGAGCATTTCGACATTATTTAATTCCTCAAAAATAATCAGAAGTATTTCGTCAGATAAATCCATCAATTGAACGAATGAACGTTTCATATGCATATTCATTTGTCAATTCGTCTTAGTGCAATTATAACAATAACTTTATATATATATATATTGAACTGTCCTATTGCTTGTCGTCGTCAGCAAAAATAGTGGGACATTTTTCGGGGTCCAATAGACTGAAGAAATTAGCGCTGAATTAAGAAATGTGATTGGCATTGCCACTTGGAAACATCAATCACACATCTTAATGCAGCTTCAATTTTTTCAGTCTATTTGACCCCTCTTTGTCTAAATCAGCGATTCAATGAATGAAAGATGCTGTTTTTCTCTTATCGGCTAAAAATATAGAGTATGAAAAAAAAAGTAATGTAGAAAGATAGTAATAAGGAGGCGATACATTGTTTAAAAAAAGTTTACTACCAATGAAAATAAAGTCCATTTTCTCTGTCTCATATGCAAAGAAAAATGCCTTGAAATATCTCGAAGTTAATGAAGGAAACATTATGATATTAAAGTGAAATTCACCGAAAAAAGATTAATTAATGCTCGACAAAAGTTTTGGCCCTATTGAATGAAATGAATATTTTCTTGTTTTTGGCATATAGAATCAAAATCCAGCATATCCATGTAGAGAGGAGTTAGGAACAACTAACTAAAGCAGAATTTTAAAATTCGACTGTCAGACTAAATGTCACCAGAAATTATTTGATGAATAACTGTGCTAGAAGTGAAGATAAATTCAATGTATTATATATGAATCTATTCGTTGTTCCAGGAACTATCAACTAACTATGCGCTGCTTCTAGATTGTACTGTTTAATTAGAAAACTAGTGGAAAAGAACAGATATCGTATTCTATCTTGTGTTTTTTGTAAACCTTTACTAAACTTTCAAAATTCGTTCTTGTATAAATGTTTTGCCTTCAAATGACATCATAGGCAGATTCAGAGATGCTTTGTATATCATTCTGAAAGACTTGTCGAACTCTGACAAATGACAAATCGCATTTATATTTGAGTATTGCACATAACAGTTTTCTACTTATAATCCTAAGAATTCTAGCGTATCTCGATTATGTTAACAGTGGTAGTCGAGATTGTTTTTTTCATAATATACTTGTGACTTGGTTTTTATTACGAGCATTGAAATTTACCCATTCACCTAAAGTTCGTATATATATGTTGGAGGGCAAATTAAAATTTTTTGTATTTTTTATATAATTTTCGATTTTTCTGAAATAGGTAAAAATAAATATTCGTCTTGAGGTCTGAACAGGAATGTTTGTGCGAATGTCCATCATCTCTGTGAGTGTAGCTGTACAAAATCAGTTTGAATGCACAATATAAGTGCGGGTGAGGGTGAGGATGAGGGTATGATTAGTACGGGCTCACATTCTTCCACACTCACACCCACACCCACATATAGACCTACATCCATCCACACCATCGCACAAACAGTACATTTTTACCTATTTCAGAAAAATCGAAAATTACATAAAAAATACAAAAAAATTTAATTTACTCTAGGTGAGATTAAAATTTTAATTTGCCCTAAGGGAATTTTAGATTGCACTGGATTTTAATTTACCCTCTAACATATATGTTACATTTGACATGAGAATTTAGTTGAGATTGGAATAATAGGTTTAATTAAAGATAGAGAAAATAGACACAAAAGAGAGCGAAAAAAAGAAAAGAAAAGAAGAAAACAATTTCGAAAATCAAAATGCAAATAAAATTATATGAACGATATGGAAATTTTTTTCTAAGAGTTATATTTAGCAAACTATTTTCTAATTGATCATAATTTAGATTTCGTTTTTGAATTGGTGAC
The DNA here is from genome assembly GCA_905331475.1 of Rotaria socialis. NCBI lineage: Eukaryota > Metazoa > Rotifera > Eurotatoria > Philodinida > Philodinidae > Rotaria > Rotaria socialis. The sequence goes on along the minus strand of CAJNYU010001751.1, from coordinate 84,828 downwards.
CAAGATAAAAGAAAANAAAAAAATTTACTTTCCTTCCATATCATTCAATATAAAAACTCGTTCCATTCCCATCCCACCTGCTCGAGATCCGTACTTTGAAATAACGATAGCGAAACTCTCTTTCCGTCTTTTCTTCGAATATAGAACAAAAGAAAAAAACCAATGTCCCTATGTCCCGAGTATTAAAACAAACATCTTTTCAGAATCTTTCTCATTTTTCTCTCTTCGATCATGAAAGATAGACACAATTAATCTTGGAAACAAAAACGTGTTTTTGAATCTACATACTCAATCAAAATATCTCATATCATTCACTAATAAAATTTTATTTCTATGAATCACTCTCTCATAACATTTATAGAATAATCAACAATTCCAATCTCAACTAGATTCTAAACTCTACTGCCGCATATATTTTTGAAAAAAAGTTCTCTGCGTCGTATTATATAGTTTAGAAAGCGCTACCCCCTCTAAAAATTCCTGGATCCGCCACTGCCTCTAATTTATTACTTGATTGAGTACCAAATGTTTTCTTTTGATTTCAGATGGTCACCGTACAAGTCTTTCTTTATTTGCTCAGCTGAGAGGGCATGGAGATGAGCAATAAGTTCTAGAGATTCATCATCTTCATCTAATGCATTAAGAGCTGCAGCTGGATGCTTTTGTATTTTAATATAGCGATGTTCAAGAAGACCATTATGTCTAGAGCGATTAACTGTTCGAATATTCAATCGATTCATGATTTTTTAAGCATCTATTAAATTTAATCTTTTTTTTTATTATTGTTTTGATTACAGAAAAATTTCAATTTATTTGTTTTCAAATTTTTAAAAATATATTATAGCTGTGAATACAGTTTCCAGAAAATTTACTCTTAACAATCAATTTATATGCTATCGTGAACATATTAAAATTAAAAAGACGCTCACATTACATTACTAGTGATTCACTAATAGTTGATACACATTATTATATTACAATAGCTATTTCCAATCCATAAGCATCGAATGAGATTATTGGATGATGGTAAAAAAAAGGATTCGTTGTTTGATTGACTTATTACTCCTAGCTGCAGTGAGCATTATTTCTGAATCAGTGTTTCTCATGGCAAGTGTGCACAGTAGAAGGAAAATGTACAGAACATCTGCTAGTTTTTATTTACACTCTGCTATACACTTGCCCAGAAAAACAAAGTGTACAATGTAAACTTTACTAAAATAGTTGACACTCTGATTTCTTTGATCTCTGAACCTTAAAAGCCGCATATAGTTTTAAATAAATTAAGTATGATATTTTTTTTGTTCGCTAATGATCAAAATGTTTGTTTCATGAGATAAAAAATGGCTAAAATTATATTTTGTTTTCTAAATTGTGAAAATTGGACTTTTGTACATTTTGAGACACTTTGCTGAAAAAGATCAAGTGTAATGTACATTTTGCTCATAAAAAACAGAATGTACTGTACATTTTGTTTTAGATTTCCATTGGAAAGACTATTTCTGGTGCTCACATGTTGTGCTCACTTCACTAACCGTTTTCAGTGCGTGTATTAAATAATAAATATTATTTGAGTTACATCAACAGAACGAAATGGTCATGTTTTATTTCTAGTTGAATAGTTTCATTCATAGAAACATTTTTTATCTTCTTTTTTATTCATTTATAAATTGACTTGTTTTTTCTGTCTTCACATAGAAGAATATAGAATTTATTTTGATAAATGTAATTGGTATTCTCTGAACTTTTGTATATCGACTCAACAGTTTATATTCATGTCGAAGAATTAATACTAAAGCTGCAATAATCGATCAAGCCGATTAAACGTAAAGACAAGCGCATTGCTGACAGTGCTAGTACGCCATCAAATATTTCATATAAGGCAGAGTGATCATCAATATTAAACGAACTACAATAACAACATCGGTCCAATTAGCTTTAGTGCGTCGTTGTTACAAACAAAAGGAAAAAAATAGAAAAAAAGAATGAGAAAAAAATAGCGTCTTATTATTCCTTTTTTTCCTCTTTTTTTATTTTGTATTGAAAACCCAGCAAGCGAGAGAAGTAACATGCACATGACATCCCGTCCGTCGGCTTGCTTATTCGATGACTAGTCGTATAGTTCTATAAAGAGTGAGAGAAAGAAAAGCTTGCTGTTACTAATTCTGCTTCTACTATTATTATTAATATTGAGCATAGTGCTTCTAGCTCATACAATACAGACCGGAGATTATCAACGCATAACGCATAGGAAAAGCAGTAGCATCAGTAAAATGATCAAGATACAAAGAATAAGACAACTGCCCTTTTCCTTCTCTTCTTCGTCCGTCTTATAATTGTGTTTGGTACATTTCGCTCTTCATCGTCGTGTCGTGATCCATCGACTTAACGACACGTCACACGCACAAAAATCGTTTGAATAGATAGAGCGATAAACAAGAAGCTTTATTTTTTCTTTATTTGTCCCCTATCCAAAGTAAGTAGACATTATTTTCGTGCTACGCATAACAAAGTTCATCAATATCTTTTCCGTTTTTCTGTTATATATAAATTAACTACAATAAACGAGAAAATAATATTCCTGTTTAACATGCTAGGAGAAGCCAACAAAAAATAAAGAGAAAAAGAAAAAAGAAAAGACAGGAAAGTAACTATTTGATCTATGATGAGACAGGAAAATCATATTTGTTTGATTTAAGCAGATGACTGTTTAATCAGATGTTTTATGAAGTTGCGGAAGAATGATTTCTTTTATTCATATAGACATTTGCATCGAGTATGATAGATAATTTCCATTATGGTGAAATTCGTGTTCAATAAAACTAACAGAATGCATCGCATGATTTCTATTATATTTTGTTTTCTGCATAACTGACATTTAAGCCAAACATAGTCGCTGTTGATCGAAAAGAAAATGCACCGTTCTCTATAATCCGAATATACAATTATATTGAGCTATTATTACACATCGCAATTATTCGTATTCGACCAATAAATAGATTCGAGCAAATTGGCGTGTGCTAGTAATCGAAGTAGTAATAGCAACAACAAAACAGAAGTAGTAAAAAGTCCTTGATAAGTATATTATTTTGCTTCTTAAGTAAAAATCATCATATTTTGATCTAAATGGTACTGATGAGTATATATCGTAAAAACAATTTGTTTCTCAGCAAATACAGCTGGGGTTATCTTACTAATATCCGTTGGCATCAGAACTATCTATTAGATACTATTAAAAAAAGATCTATAATTGCAACAAAAAACGACTTGTATTATACAGAAGAAGAAGAAGGAAAAAAAAGAGAATATATATATATATTTATTTATGGACGGATGCATGTAGATTTCCTTCTAATTTTCTTTCTGTTGTTGTGTAATGGTATCATGAACAATATTTCTCTTGTATGTAGTTCGGATGTTGATTCTTGCACTCCTATTTTTCTGTCTGATCTTTTTCTAATATGATGATTCTTGCATGTGAATGCTTGCGTGCATACAATAAGGGTGTTCGACCTACAAAGAGAAGGTAGAGAAGAATGAGAAAAAAAAACTAAAAAGAGGAATCTCAATAGTTCTCTAGCAATAAATGTGTTACCCGATGGGAATCCGCTTGAGCGAAATAAGACGAGGTAAGACATGAAGAAATACTCGTACTTTTTGTTTTCTTGCTATCTAAGAATTATAGAATTTCTATTACCGATGCATTGACTGAAAACACAGACAAAAAGAATCGCAATCGAATCGAAGTTTTTCTTTTGATCGTAGTTTTAATATGTAAAAATAACAATCGATATTTTTCTCAAATCTGCGCAAACCAAGGAGGGCAAACATTAAATGAGAAACAATATGCAACCCGGAATGTTATTTGTTTTTGTATTGCAAATGACAAATTGTGCTTTGTTTCTTTGTGAATTGATTCAGTAGATTCAAAGAAATTCTTAATGATGTATTTTGTTTTTAGGATGTCAAAATGGGCAATGCCGAATCGTCTCAATCGACCGAACGCGGTGGTATCGGCGGTTTTAATGTTCAATCTTCATTTCGTAGACAGTCGCCTAATGTTGCGCGTTTAATACGTGGTGAAAATTCGCAAAAAATGGAATATGAATTTCCCATATCAGACGTTAATACGACGAATTTAGGACGTTATTCACATCGTAGTGGAGAAACTAATAATCATATGATAATAAGCGGAAAAACTAATCGTCAAATATCTGAACGGCAAATAAATCGTAATGATAATCTTTTATCAAAAAGCAAGACTTCTTCAAATGAAACACCTAGTTTATGGTTATCATTAACAAGTTGTTTCGGTTGTCGTACACGGGATTCAAGATCTTCAACTATGAATCCATTACGTGATAAAGTACATGCAATACGTATCGTTCGAGCATCAAACGATTTAACACCAGCTGTATTCGATTCACATTACAATATTATAACACTTGAGCAATTACGTGAATGTGAAAATAATGGAGCTGGAGCCCTAGGCAATACATATGATCCAACAAATCCTAATGCTATTGAAGCATCTCATAATGGTAATGGAACAATATCAGCAACAAAAAAGGAAAGCAGTTGCCGAACGAGAAAAAAGAAGAAAAAACGAGCAGCTGCTGCTGCCTATGCTGCTCGAACAATGCCTCCAGAAGATGATGACACATATGAAACGACGCAAGACAAAGGCAAATGAGCAACTACTGGTCAGTTACTCGTTTTAATTTAGTCAGAAAATATACGTTTTTATTTAGTGTGATGATAATTGGTTAATACCCGTGCAATTGAGTCTAGTATGTGGCAATATTCGTTTTTTTTCGTTTTGTATGATTTCTCTTGCTTTCTTTTTATTTTGAAAATTTTGTGTTCAATTTAAATGTGTTTTTTCTTGGCTTTTTTTTTCGTTTTCCTTTTCTTGTTTTTTCTCTCACTGTTTCATGCATATTGTATTTATCGAGTAAGGACTATGAATGAAAAATCGGACTATAATTTTTACTTGAAAAAAACAAAAATCATACAGAAATGAAAAACATATTTTTTCATTTATATTCACGCACAAAAGTTTTTCTTTGATCTAACAAAGTCGGAATTTCACGCATTCATTATTTTTGAAGAATAGAAGAAGGGCAACTGAGACATGTGCAGAAAGCTATGTAGCGATTAAAGCTCTATACTTATAGTAATTAAAAACAAAAAAGTATTACTGGATAATCTCAATACAAATCAGAGAAAAATATTTCTATGAGTTGATGTTCTGCTTCAATGATTAAGAAATATCACTTAGTAAACGTTGATAAAAGAATTAATGTTTTGTTTCGTGAAGTCAATTTCACGTTTTTTGTGATTAAACATCATGCGATTGCAATGCAACGATTTAAACTGCTTCGCTCATACTAAATGATTGCAACATTGTCGCGGATAAGCAATAAAGCAAAAGACTTTTTCGTATGGATTAAGTCGTATTTGCATGTTTAATATAAATAAAAGGAACAAGAAAGTTTTTTATCGGAAGCATTGATTTTATTTACTGAAGCATTGATTTTGTTTACTGAAGCATTGAACCATTTTCCATATTGAATAAGTTAGTATTCATTTTATTATTATAAAATAAAAATAAATAAAAAGTGATCTTTTTAAAATTATTTCTTTGGTATGAGAGGACTGAATGGCAATGCCTTAATACTAAATTAAGATTATTGATGAAGAGTGTATCTAGATAAACCATAGCTTACATATTTCTTTCTTTTTATTTTTACAAAGTGCGTATATGCTATGTTAACTTCGGCTATTCATCTTTGTTCGATGCGCGTTCATTTGTATGAGTAATCACAAATGAAAGTCAGATCTCTTGAGATAACGATCGAATAATTGCAAATCATGTAGAAACAGGAGATCGAGTTATTTTTATTAATGAAGATTTTTATTGAGTGCTGTTCAACTGTAATAATAACTGATTTCAATTTTTCAGAAAATTCCTAACACACTAAATCGCACTATTGTTAATAAAATGTACAGTAGAAAGTTTCAAACAAATTCATAATTTTAAAATTTTCTCTTATTTTAAAACATTTCATGGGTAGCTAAATGAATCGTTTTGACATCATTGAATTATAGAATATTTCTGTAAATATGCTCCAGCGAAGCAAAACATGAACACGACGAACAATGGTGTAGGTGTCAACTGTAATGAAAAATTTTATATAATTTGAAAATATAATTTTAATTAGTATTATTAGAGTTGTCGTTCTATAAATTCTCCGTTGCTGTTTTTTTTTGAAGAAAAATAGAAATATTATATTTAACAAATGACTACAGCATTGTTGTACTTGATGCCGAAGTTGTTATGTATCGTAAGGAAATAACATTTTCCTCTTAAGTATTTCATAAGTGACTTATTGTCGAATGTTAATGGATTTTCTTTTTATCATATATTTCAGACAATATGAATATGAAGATCATTATATGATATTCTGTAAAGAAGAATATAAGCTAAATTTGATTGTCAATAAAAGCTTTGCCTTTAGACTTTGATTCGAAATAAACACGTGCTTTCCACATCGAGAAAAACGGAGATATTTTTTTTTAAATCAATTTTAACAAGAATGAAAAATTTCGCAATTATTCTCATTTTCCTATGTTTGTCTATCTTTTGTTTTCAGATTTAATGTGTATTCGTAATTTCTATAGAAAATTGCCATTTTTTTTCACATAATTTATTTATCAGACGGCGCGTGAAAGATTTTTCTTGAAATTCTTTTAAATAAATGAAACCTCAATTTATGAGAGACGAACTTCAACTGATTTAAATCTTTGGCTACAAGTTGGCCCGTTTGAGATGGAGAAAAAAAAGTAGGAAGCCTTGCTACTGAGAACTCTTTGTTCTTGAGAAATGTTTGAAAAAGTGAGACTGCCTTTTCGATTATTATCTATCTAATATTAGAGCAATACTATGTTTATTTCCAGTGAACCTATAAGATTGAAATCCTATTAATAAATAAATGCCATTCATTAAATGTCTAAATATGTCTAGTTACTCTATCTTCTAAAACTCATTAATTTTTCTTGATATTTACATATAGGCAGATATTTAAATTTTCGTCGTGGGAATTTTCAATATTGACAAACTTTGCGTTGTAATCGATTCTTGTGTATGTTATGAAGATAAGTTTTCAACTCGTTGTTTGATCTATTATTAATTGTGCCGGAAGTTGTGATTTTTTTGTCACTTGATTATCAATTTTTAATATCACTATGTTATTTATTTTTCTCATCTTTGACTTAACTATAACATCACTTTTTTCTTTCTTTAATAACTTAAAGATATTATTAGAGACTAGAATTCAGCTAGTGCGAATTTTATTTTTAGTCTCAAATTATTTCGAATGATTAATAAAACACTTTTATTTTATCGACACGTTAAAATAAATTTCAAAAACGAAAAATGTTCAAAAGAAATAATCTTTAACTTTTTACGTTACTTTTTTCAACTCGATTTATACTTCGAAGATAAAAGTCAGTTTAATCAAATTGTTTTAAACTGTTTTGAATGCGAGCTTTAAAATATGACTACACATGAAAGAACTTTTTGTCTAATATTTTCACAATTATCGTCATAGACATCCAACTAACTTTCTCTCGCGCATTGTTTATACAATTGCAAAATACTCACAGTCGACTGAAAACATCGTGCAAATACAGGAGAGCGCATAATTAATCCGCCTACATTTATCTAGAGAAAGGTTATATGTCTGAAGATGAAGCAGTTCTCATCATAACAATATAGCCGATTGCTTCATCAACTATTCGATATATCAAGAATTTATTTAGACACATGTTATGAATGTAAATTTGGTTCGCTCTCAGTATAGAAATCGATATGTTATACGTTGTCAACAAGTATGTATTTAAACATGAATTAAAAGAAATGATAATATTTTTGAAAAACATATTTAATAGCTATACAGTGAATGTAATTCACAAATCAATAAACAAGTGTATGCGCTACAGTTACCATCTCGTCGTGCTCAATCTATATTTTCATTCTATGATAATTATGTCGAAAATGAACATGAACGTTCTCGATCAAAATGGACAACAGTTCGACGACGTTTACCAGATATTCTTGCACTCAGTCCGACCTATAAGCCGAAAAGTGTTCGAGCTCAACTCTTTTTACTTATGGCATTAATGAATCGACAATCGAATGAACTACATCAATCAAGTGATAATAAATCGGATTTTGAATTAGCATGTGCTCCGCAAAGCGTTATTATTAATATCGGTGGTCATAATCGGCTAATTCATTTAAAACTTATTCCACCACAACAAATGATACACGTCGATGTTGGTGATCTTACATTTTCAATTCCAACACGACAATTTATCACAGCTATAAGTCGCGGTGATGCATATCAAGCAGCTTCGAAAATATGTCCACCGGCTATAACGGATATGCTCATTAATTTATCGAAAACAAAAGTTGCCGATGATGGTATACAATATCAACGAATACTACTTCGAATGCGAATTGGTAAAATATTGTTTTTCTCTCTATTTGCATTTATTATTGGAATGATGTTGATACTTATGCTAAGTACTATGGATGTACTACTGAAGATGCGTTGAATCAATTCTATTATTTCAAATATGTCGATTCGATCTATTTTCATCAAACATATGAACCGCTGTATTTTAGAAAATATGGTCACATTGTTTTTGATTCTATTTTGTGTCTTTTTATAACTTAAATAGTTTTTCTTTTTATTATTCAGTTCGTTTCATCTGTGTTTAATGATGTTAAAGGGTGATGCATTAAGATAGTATGCTTGGAATAGAATGCGATTTTATTTTTAGTTGCTTATTTCTTAGACTAATGTTTTAAAAAAAGGCAACAGTCTGACTATTATCTCAGTGTTATTTTTTCTGTTGATCACGCCATCATTTTCCTGTTATTCAATATCAATCGTGATTTGAGTGTGAAGCAGAAAGCATTCATTTATCTTGTTGCAGTCTTGGAATAGGTAGGCTAAAGAATTGCGGAATGTTTGAACCAACGGGAAAAGTAAAATTTTTATCTATGAACAGAATAGAAAGATTCTCTATTGATGACGTTCAATAATTGAATTAACTTCTTAAACTTTATAGCTAACATATTTGAATACTGGTTAGCATGCCCTCGGGATTTGGTTCTCGGAAAAAATGTCCCTGAAATTTCATCCTTGAAAAAATGTCTTTCGTCGTTGGAGATGCACCAATTTATATTCCAACCCATTTCGACCAACTCTAAAAATTGAAATTGCTGAGAATTGAAATTGATGTATCTTATCCCTATTCATCGTGAAGGGTGAGTGTGGGGTGTGGTTGCGGGTCTGGTATTACTATATTCTTGTTCAAAGTTACAACGCACACCCACACCCTCTAACGCCATATTTTTAGACTTGGGCAGCCGTGCTCTCACACACACGCAACGATCAAAGTACAGAATTGCTGAACAACGAATCAAAAAGCTATATGATCGGTTCAGCAGTACCCAGATTACACTGCGAGATCTATTACATGGACTTTCTTTTTTGTCGCGAATGAAAATAAGATGTTTAATCCGTTATAATAAACTAAACTGCATTTCTAACATTATCAACTGCCATTGCTTTTATTTTACTGAAAGGACATTTTGATCATGGATGACATCTTTTTCGAAGGACTAAATTAGAAAGGGCCATTTTTCGAGGACAGTTTTTACCAAGGACATTTTGCCTAAAGGACTTTTCCCCAGAGATCAAATCCCAGGAGCATTTCGTAAAGGTCATTTTTGCAAGGACATTCTAGACTGTTACCACATATTTTATAAGAATTTTATCAATAAATGATATTTTTTAAAGCTTTACTTACTACATTTACATAATCGAATCCTTCTCAAGACGATCATTCCGACCGTCGGAACGGGCATCTTAAAAGACCTGAAACGACTATAAAACGGCCATCGTTTTTAACATTTTCCGAGCTGATGGAAAACGGCGCCGCTTTCCAACGTTTTATACCGTTTCAGGGTGTTTACGTACCGTTTTTTTGGACATGGGTTATGGAAATTTTTCTATCACAAAAATGAACGTGCTAATTGTTAAATGGCAAATATTGTGTATTCTTGAATGAAAATTGTTCTATATTATTCAGCGTTTTGCCTTTGCGGGCAATCATATCGTTGAGTGCTTCCGGAGACTTTCAACTGTTTTTTTTTCTAGCGAAGACTCCCAAAAGAATGTGGACAATTCTCCTTGATACATAGTAAATAAAAAAAGAATAAAATAGGTTTTCGGAAGTTTCATAATTAAAACTATGCATTGAATATTTTTTTTATTTAGTCGTATAAAATGTTGACCAATAATCAACCACCAGCAGGCGGACCTCGCCATAATTATATTCGCTTAGGATTTCTTGTGGGCACACTACTTCTATTCATTGTTCATATTTTGGTTAATGAGTTTTTTGGAAATGGAAATTGTCGTAAGTTTATCGAACTTGAATATACGAATTTTGATTATTTTACATTGTAGATCCACCTGGAAATGGAACAATACACGCTGAAGCTTTACTTGCCAATGATATAACTCCATCGGACTGGGTTTATCGAAGTTTAAATGGATTGAATTATATATGGCAGGTAGAATTTTATTTTTGATTTTATTTGACATAAAAGGAAATCGAAAATACTTTTCAGCTTTCTTGGCTTTTGTATTCATTAACATTTATTTATCGACGATCATCAACTGCTTATCTATATGTGTCACCAAGTACATTATCGCCAATGTTTTACATTATATATAATTTAGCCTTTCTGATTCCAACCATATGGATTGTATGGTTTCAAAAAAGTCATTCAGTTGTAAAAAAGAACCATAATTTTTCGGTTGTCTCATGGAGAAAAGTTTTACATTTTAGTGGACTTGGGTGGTGTATTTAGTTTCATTTTTATTATTATCCTTTGATCTATTTATTATCAATAATAATTTGGTGATGAATGAGAAAATTTATGAAACTGATGGATTGTAAGTGACAGAATAGAGCGAATGTTTAGCAGTCGTTGTATTTTTTAGTAAGCGGGATATTTGGATTCTACGATTTTTTGCTCAAAATGGTGTCGCATTCTTTGCTTGCTGGACAGGTATGCAATTTATTATTAATACTAAAACATCAGTCCTTCAAATAAGAGTTAATATAAGATAAAATTGAATCATTCAATTTTACTTTCCTTAAAACTGAAATAGTTAACGGTCATATTGTATGTCTAATTGATTTAGAACTTGTCTTTTTTTAGCTGTTCGATTTGTTGTTTCATTTGATACGTTTCTTCAAATACGACTTACTTTATCAATTGTCAATGCTGGTACAATTGCACTAGTTTTAGCAGGAATTATCGCTTTCGCATATTTCTTTGGACCAAATCTTAATGCAGCTCTTGTAGAAAAATGTGCTTATCAATTTGCTCCATGGATTGTTTTCCTCATTTTCTTCTGGGGTATTGTTGAAGGCAACTGGCATTTCAAATATATTAAGAGAAATTTTGTTATTGGTCTACTGGAATTTTTAGCGAGTTTAATTTCCGCTATCATTGCTTTGGCTTTATTTAGTATGCGTTATCGAGCGTCGAAAAGGAATCCAATCCCTTAAAATTTTCTCGCATCTATTGACTTAAAAAAAAAGAATGGGCATGTCCGGTTATCGAAATATTTCATTTGTCTATATTTATGTGATTTGTTTTTCTATTAATAAATTCTATTTATTCTTACTTAATAAAAAAGAGGTGATGCAAAGAATGAAAGATGTTTTTTATTCTGATTAGGATCATATCTGTTTTTACAATAAGGTTTTCAGTAGAATAGTTTATATTGTTCGTGATGATGATGATGATGATGATTTTATGTACTGAATATCCATAGATAGATGGGTATTGGTATTGGTGTTCATCTTTTATTTAACCACGTCAAATTTGTTCTAGTAAACTAGTCTTCCATGAATTCATTGTTGAATATTTAATCAAGCGAAAAAATATGAATGGTACAGTGATTCGTCAAGCATTTGCTATTTTATTCAAATAATACATACAATTTAGACCATTGATTTATTTTACCGATAAGACAGTTACATCAAACTGTTTTACAAGCAGTAGTGCTCACAAATGACTTTTTAAATAAAAACAAAAGATCAAGAACTAAACGTGGTTGTAATTCATCGAGAAATTACATGAACCAGACACAATGAAATGTAAAAATATACTGAAGCAATAAAATATGTTATTCGAATCTCAATGTCTAATTCATCGAATATATTTGCCGCTATCCAACTATCGTTCTAAAAATAAAACGTTTCAATAGAATAATTGTATAAGATCATAGCAGTAAAAGAAACTATTTCGATTGTTCCAGTCAGAAGTATTATCAAGTTATTGAAATAATATCAATGTTTACACGGGAATCAGTCAATAGAAGTTTTAACCATGTATGCCGAAAAAAGATGAATACTTCTATTACGTAAAAAGAAACGTAGGATTGAACATCGTGTTTACATGATTTTAACTGCAAATGTTGTCTCATGCTATTCCTGTTTTTTTTTTATCGCAAGACGAATGAATGTCTTATGTAGTAGTTAGTTAGAATTGTATAAAATACTCATGCGATCAATACATCAAGCGCTTTTACTGTAAATTCAATGCATCACAAAATCTAGGAAACATCTATTACAATGTTCAGTAGCATTATATTTGTATCTTTGAACGACACTGTAACACATATCCTAGAACGAGTGTCTACCACTTGATAACGAAAAAGTCAATTTCAATACACTTTTGTGACGACCACACGTTTTTTTAAATCACATCTCGATGAAAATACTTTCGCCTATTGAATAGGAAAAGCACGGATGAACTGTAGATAATAGAAACTCCTATAAAGTAGCTGATTATATGCTCAGCTCGGAGCGACAAGATCTATTTAGAATGATTGGCTAAGTCTTTAGCTCATGTCTTATACCTATCTCCTAGCATTTTGATTTACGAAAGAATCAGAAGAAAAAAACTTCGTTGTTTCAGCTTACTTTTATTGGATAAGACGACTGCGGTATAATCGCAATAACATGGCATACCCTACGACAGTTCTGTGAAACTGCCATGCAAACAGTGGCGGCGCGACCGGGGGGGGGGGGGGCCGGCGGCCGTTGAAAAAAATTACCACAAATTTAGACCATTTTTAAAA
>CAJNYU010001751.1:8865-71580 GCA_905331475.1 Rotaria socialis | reverse complement strand
CCCCCCCCCCCCCCCCCCCCCCCCCCGCCCCCCCCCCCTGCTGCTGTTGAAAAATATGAACTCAATTTTCTCCGATTTTGACAAAAATGATATGAAATTTTCTCTCGCTTCAAACATAATATATCGGTAATATTCTCCCATTTTGAAGAAAATATGTATCAACTTTCTTTAACTCGGTAGAATATATGTCTGAAGATTTCTCTATTCTAAGAGAAAATGTATCCGAATTTATGCCCAATTCGTTATCAAAGATGTCTCAAATTTGCTCCAATATTATTGTGTACATTAGAATCATCTACTTTAGATCAAGTAAATAATGCAGAAGTAGCTGAAAGGCGATAGAAATATAAAACTAGTCGTCAAAATTAGTTTGTTTTACTTTGTTTTTGATTTTCAAAATACTTTTTATTAAATATATGAACGAACATGCAGTACAATATTTTTTTAATTACTTATATATTAATATTTCAACTGGTTGAATTCTAAGCGATTTTTAAGACTTTCTCCCATTTAAAAACAAATACCCTCTCCTGCTTTTAGCCCTTCGCGCCGCCACTGACTATAATAAACTTGAATACCGACATGTGTTAAATCTCCGTCTTCGAAAGTTCAGCTTCTTTTCATATATATGGTTTCGACAATTGCTTTAAGTAGTTGTTGAAATACATGAGAAATCATCGAAGCAGGCTCAAAGTCACCTTAACATGTAGCCAGAATACAGTATTTCTATTTCTTTCTGTCGTCTTTCTCATGATAAGGCGCATTCTATACTATAACTCCTCTGTTCTTCATCTTTCCTCTTTGTTCATAAAATGGTAGCGACTCATCGTTTTTCTTTTTTTGAAATGATGAGTACCAAGGACAAGGATTCTTATCAAAATTTTACAATAAACAACGAGCAAATCAACAGCTCTATGTTGGAAGATAACACATCCGAGAAAAGCCAACAAAACAATCGAAATATACATAAAAGAATCAAAGAAGGCAATGAGTGATTCGAATGTGAACATCGTAATTCATCAGATTATCAAATGTGAGCGAAGAACAATACTACACGGTACTTCAACAGCAGCTCACCAGGAGAATCATTCCGACAATAGGATCCTATCGGATTCCGACAAGGGTCAGTCCGTGAATATACCGATTACCATATGTGTTTCAATAAAACCGACAAAATCTTATGGGATTCCTGGACACGGACCTACAGTCGGATCCTTGGTATTGGATCCGATCGAATCCGATGTCTCAAAATACTTATTTGACTGTGAATAAGAAAATGATTTTCCCCGTCGGAGCCGGCAATAGGTCCGTGTCCAGGAATCCTATCGGATTCATTCACCTGGGCAAATACGATTCTACATACGCCACAAATATCAAATGAAGTCTTACCACGATCTGCTTTTCCATCGTTTCGACTTTCATTCAATGACAATCAACTGCCGTCGGAGTTGTCGATCATCAAACATATAAATTGTCAATGCCGCATTAGTCTTTCATACGGTCGTTATTCATCGTTTGGTAAGAAGAATAGTTTCCTAATTTATGCTAACTCAGCGGATCAACATGATCGTCTGATGACCAAAGCATATGGACTATGTTGGTATGTGATCTGAGCTATGTTCTTGATTTACTATCCAAAATAGCTACATTATATTCTGTTATCATATTGAACATTCCGGTTCAATGGGACATCAAAGCAATAGAAAAGGACATTAAAAAACAATATTCCATAATTGCCAAAGTAACACCAACAACAACAAAATTCATTACCATCTGTATGGATCGCAAAATCGTATGAACAACACGCATCCGTCTATTCCCCTAGTTTAGAACAATGATAAACGAAAACGAAAACACAAACATGATATAACAATAGCCGATATCTCAAAGAAGCTCGATGTTCTGATGACAAAAGTCGATGATTTATCGATCAAACAATTGAAAACAAACAAAATTTTTGAAAATTACACTGTATCATTGTTAGCGATAATGATGTAACTTACTAACACTAAACGAAGTTCACTTTTTCTTCGTTCGTCACATAACATCAGTGACAAAGCAAATTCGACATTTCGTCTTCAACACAATCTCTCCATATCTACGTGAACTTGATAATTCATTTTTAATCATATGTAAAACAGTAGAATAGGATCGATTACGTGCGATGCACACAAGTTTCAAAGGAAAACTGGTATATCATAATAAAACCATAATCATTGTTTCTCAATCAAATAATTCTAGTAATACAACGTTAAATGAACACAACTGCTGATTTTTTGTATCACATCAAAAGGAAACTTACTCATTCCTGCTGATGATTTGGTAAAGAAAGAGCACGAAATAACATCTACAGAAAGGAGGAATGCCATCTCTATTCGACCATGTATGCTTCCAAGTCACGAGATTCTCCGTGCCATAGATATGTTGTATCTTTCTATTTTTCTTTTCTAAACTTTCGTAGTATTTTTTTTCGTTTTAGTGTTCTCGACCTTTGTTTTTTATATATGCTACAGGACCGATGTTCGCTCATAGCTGATACAAAATATTCCTGCAGTACTCACCATGATAAAGCATTATATTAAAAAAATATACTATTTCAGACCATCTTTCACTTCTAAGATTCATCCAGATATTCGAATTTTGGATCATTTTTCTTAATATGAGAGATACACCATGACCATGTCTAAAATGTTCTTGTCGGCTTGCCTCTAGAACCTTTTGATAAATAGCTAAAAATTATTTGAACAAAGACTAAACCCAAACGTTTGAACTCAACGCATGCCTAATTCAATGCAAGTCGTTGTCCGAATATGAACATTTAATTTCATTTTTATATGCCTGCTCAGCGGTTGATTGAATAAATGAAACTTGCACTATGAACAATCAGCATACTAAAGTTTAGTCAGCTACTTTTCTTCTTATTATTTATAGTAAATGAATAGTCTCTTGGCTGTCCACTGTAGCATGTATTCGCGCTTCTCGATCATCCTGTGCTTTGGTCTTGCATTATGCATTTCTGTTCATAATTATGCGACACCCGCACATGCTGCGTAGCGTTTCTATAATCCTCGCATCACTCCCATACTTCTTGCCTCATATTTTGTATCAGAGATATTTCTCTTGTTGCCGCAACACATGAGATATTAACGCGTCACCTCGAATGCTATAAGCATGATCTAAACTACTACAACCATCACTTAAAATGCTATGGGTTTCCATACCCTCAACTAGACTTCCACTCTTGTTAATTTTCCACTAGGAATTCCACAAGAATAATTATTAATAGGTATTGTATCACCTAATTTCCACAAGTAACCTTCATCGAAAATCGATTCACTGGGCCCTAGACTGACAGTGCTGAGGAGAAGAAGTACATGAACAGGACAGAAACTCGGTTGTTTGTGCCAGCAGCTGGCGATGATATTTTCAAACAGACCTATAAAGGGAGTGGGAATAAGTGAAACTGATGTAAGAATTAGACGAAAATTAAAGGTTTCAAGTAAAAGCGCCAAAAGTGAACACGAAAGATGGACAGAATGGGACTCAAAGGTCCTTAAGGCGGAGGAGAGTTTGAGTCTTACCTAGCCACAAACATATATGTTTCAGAAATTTCGTGATGATTAACTCAAAGTTCCGTAGGGAGATCAGCTCGCTTCCTCCACGGACTCCATCTCCAGAGTGGACTATTTCACATGACCATGTCATGCATCCCCCATGGTTTGTGCCGTAACAATGCCTTTTGTTTCATAAAAATGGTCATTGGTACCATACGGATGATCATTTTGTACCGTACGAATGGTCATTTGTGCCATAGAAATGGTCGTTTATGCCACACAAATGACCGTTTGGGTCATTGTTACAGACAAACAGACATAGGTGAGTTACGGTTTCTAGACCCTATCCTTTCAGTCTAGTGAATCTGAAATACAATATTAAATATAGCAGTCAATAGAGTCCATCTGATCAAAAAGCTATGGACATATACCCAGGCCTGAAAATAAATATTGTTAGATCTGGAACCTGTAAAAATGATGTTTCAATTCGGATCCTGTCGAACAACGGTTTTATATTAGTAGTAAAATATTCGAATCGGAATTTGGCAGCCAATTCGCGGACCAGAAGTGCTGCTTCTCCAGTTTTGTTCACGATGATCGGCATACCTACATATTTGCGAGTCCATATTCGCCGCTGAAAGCCATCAAATCCAAGATTTTTGATCTGGAGCACGATCCGAACATTGGAAAAGTGATCTTGGAACTGAAACGGGTCCTGAACCTGAGCGAGTTCAGTGTTAGATTGTACCCGACTGGTAGGGGTGTCACATTTAAATTTTATAAAATTTACTAAATCGAGAAATAAATGTTGAAAAATTTTAATTCAAAATAAATAAATAAATTTTTAAATGAAAAGTTAAATTTAAAATTTTGTAACATTTAAATTTAACTAAATTTAGATTAAACTGTTTGAAATTCAAATTATTTAAATTTTGAAAACTAGTAGATAAAC
Source organism: Rotaria socialis (assembly GCA_905331475.1). Taxonomy (NCBI): domain Eukaryota; kingdom Metazoa; phylum Rotifera; class Eurotatoria; order Philodinida; family Philodinidae; genus Rotaria; species Rotaria socialis. Next base: position 67,074 of record CAJNYU010001751.1, on the reverse strand, counting down.
AGAGTTTTTGACTTGATTGCTATTATTTAAAGTCGCATTTGAGTACGTTTCTTGTTTTCTAAAGTTAAAGCTAGTCATTGTTCTACGAACTGTGCTATTAAATATATTTTTATGAGTATCCCGGTATTTTGAAAAAGAAAGATGCCGGATCCTGCATAACCTGTAGGGAAATTTGGCTATTATGAACAAATATTAACCTAAAATACTTGGTTCTCCTCTCATTTAGTATTTACTACTGTTAATGTCACGCATTTTCCTCATAGCAATGATGAGTATCCATTCAAACAATCTATTGAATTTAAATGATTTTTCAGTCCAAAAATTTAATTTAAATTTAACTTGATAGAATTTAATTTTAAATTAAATTAACTTTTCGCTAAGTTAAATTTAAATAAAATAAACTGTAAATTGACACTCCTATTGGTGACTTTGTTCATATAATATCTGGTTTAGTAAATGAATCATGATTGATGCTTTGAAGACTTCATAATCCTTTGAAATTTTACTTATTGATGTGACCAAAATGTCAGATGAACATAAAAACTAATGATTGAAATTAGAACCAATCCGAAGAGTTCTAAGCTCGGTTTCTAATTACCAATTAAACGGCTAGAAGTTATGTGGTCGAAATTGATATTATCGATTGACTCAAAATTCGAGATACTTGATCTAATGATTTCATATAACTGTTCGATTTATAATAACATTTTCCAAGAGTATACATCTTGCTTTCGTTTTAGTGCTGCCCAAATCAAATTCAGATATGACTATGAAAAAATCAAAATGGCACGAATCAAGTTTACAAGAAGAAATTTTCTATTTTTTTTTTGCGTAAAGCTGGTCAGTGTGAAACGAATCTTAAGAATTGTGTATCTTTGCATATAACTCATCATATGGTCCTGGTTCTAATCACACTTTTTCCAATTGAAATAATTAAAATTTCTAAGCATTGTCTTCAATTGTAGTATCATGAAATGACTTGATTTTAACTGACAATTATTTTTTAATTTATTTGATTAATTCTTTTCGCTCGGACAAAACAAACAATTATAGACACTGTATCGCACTCATATTAGAGAAGAAAACCAGTACAATATTTTCATTCGTATTAAATGTTCAACTGAAAACTTAATGATGCCACTGATGTAGGAAGATTTTCAAATGAATATGTGACTAGACGCGAGCAGAAGATAAAGAAGCAACAAGAATAAAATGTATGGAAAAAATAGAGCACCATCATTATACAATTAGATATTCTATATACAAATGCTTATACGAAGAATTTATATCTATATATGTATAATGAACACATTCTCTGTGTTAATATTGTAAGCTAGTATTGATTGATGATCTTTTTTATTTTTGCCTTGATGATCTTAATGATTGTTACACTGTATTGTTGATCTAAATGAAACAAAAATGACTTGAAATGAAAACAAAAAATTTGATAAAAATAGAAAGAAGCATTAGTAATCAAAGCAAATCTATTAATTGCCTACACATAGTCTGTCTTTATACAGAATCATCATTAGCATATATTTGACGACAAGTTGATTTTGATTTCTTATACTAATTATAATTTCAATAAGAATGTAAAAGAATGTCTATCTCGTTCAATACCTTTATCGATGGTGAATGGCCATTGGTATAAACATTTGTTTTATCTGATTGATGGTCACCATTCATCATTGGTGTTGTCTGATGGTCTCTATAACAAAAAAAAGTCCATCGTTTAGTAGTTTTATCATAGATAAACAAACAGATTAAACTTTCATACAACAAGAATTACTTTTACTATTTAGAAATCCTGCTAGAACACTCAGAAAATCACTTAAAATATTAGTTACATTAATAGAAAAAGAGTTCTTTTATTAACACCTGTAGCGTTCATATACTTTTTTTTCTAAATTATTCCTTCCGAGAGCTTAAAACCAAACTAGAAAAAAAGCTCGTTTCATGATATTGAATTCGATGCATCGATTTCGACAGTTATTCTAGTATTATGTTAAAATGCGTCCAAATTTTCGTAAATCTAGTAGGTTTTGAAAATTTCAAGTTCACGTTAGAACTTGTGTTCATTTTCATCCTGTGATCTACCATATCGCATTTAAGCATGTTTATGGCTGAGAGTAACCGTAGATAACTTACGAATTTGTTGTTTCATGTTTAGCATCAAGTCGGAATAGCCGTAGTAGAACGCACACAGTAACGACAATTACAGCTGAAAAAATAATCGCTATTATGATTGCAATAATAATCCATTTGCTTGGTTGAGTTTTTCTATCATCTGTTACTAATGAATTTCTTCGCATTGTATTATATTCTAGAAAAAATTAATTCATTATTTATTGAAATTAATTTCGAATGTAAACTCTTTTCTTCTATCCCACAGCTGTCCAGAATAGGTCGATTCATTCTATTAGTTTATACGTCGGTTTCATTTATTTCTGTGAGAACGATTGAATTATTAAATAATCTAAGCTAAAATATCGTGATTTAAATATTGTTCTGTATTATCTAGTAAAAGTGTCTGAAATGTGCATGATGTAGAGGTAAACTATGTAGTTTTCAATAGTATAATATTTTCTTTCTTACCATTACTTTCTTGATTTGTTTTGATACGAAACTTTTGTTCGGCAACACCAACTTCATTATATAATTTTATTATAACAACATAGTTTGTATCGGGTTTCAAACCAGTTAATTCATATTCAGTTGTTGATGAATCGATTGATATTGGTGTACTTATTGCTCCGTCAATATCTAGACCACTATCATCTTTTGCCTAAAAAGAAGAAGCAATAGATCCAAAATACGGTGGATATCATCAGAAAAAATAATAAAAGCAGCAGTTAAACCATTACAACGATGTCTACAGAATTTTGATGTTTCTTAAAACTTATCGCAACCGTCTGAAAAGCAGTTGCTTACCAATGCATAAAGTATTTCTGTTCGAAGAATGGGTGCTCCGCCATCTGATTCAATATTCCATGAGACTAAACAACTTTCATCACTTAAACAAGTTCTATTTATATTTTCGTCTATTGTAAAATCTGGTATTTGTCTATCAAGTGTTCGAAATTGTATCGGTCCTGCTTGTTGGCCAACGCCAGCCCGTGATTCGGCAACAATTAGTAATTGATAATTTGTACTTGGTCGAAGATTTTCAATTCTTATTTGCTTAGTCGATTTTTGTGCTAAAACGTGAACAGATTTTGATAGTAAAATCATCTCTATAAAATATATGTATATATATATATATAGAAATTACCAGGAATAATTAAGGTTTGTAGTTGACTTTCTTTTGCGTCTTGTATATCATATTTCAGAATATATTGTATAACAGGAAGATCATCAGTTTCAGATGATTGAAAAAAAATTTCTACACCGCTTGATGATGGTTTAACATGAGTTATATTGATTTTTTTCGGTGGTTGTGCACGTTGCAATGTAAACGAGTGTCGACCAATACGTGGATTCAATGCTCGACATTCAAAACTTAAACCAAAATCAGCTTCTGTTGGAGTGTACTAAATAAAACATCTTCTTTTTTTTTCTTTTTATTTCAAAATATATAAATATTTACTGAGAGAACGCTTTCATAAAGTGTTGTTCCGATTTGTTTTGTTGTTATATCATTAACACCATTATCAATACCGACGGCAAGCGTTCGTCCTTGAGGATCTTGTATTGTTCGACTCAGTTTAATCCATTGCATTTGTGGCGATGGATAAGATTCGAATTGACAACGCATAATTGAACGATAATTTGGAATTGTTGTAACAATATTCGTATTTGGTCCAATATAAACTGGTTGAACTATAGAAAGAAAATATAGAATTATTTTCTAATCGTCGATAATAAAAACCTACATTGAATAAGAAGACTTGCTGTTGCATAGGTACTGTCTGCAAGATTTTTTGCAACACATGAATAATTTCCAAAATGTTCTCGACGAACAGGATCAAAACGTAGTTCAATTGATTTATGTGTTTCATATTGAGTTTTATCAATAAGTATTCCATTTGTTGGTTGAATCGATGTATGATTAATATATTGCCATTCTAATGCGAGGCTATTCGATGAACCACGTTCAACTCGACATTGAAATGAGACACGTTGTGCATGCTGACTATCAAGGTTGAGTTCAATCGGTGGAATTAATGATAGACGAGGTGGAACTTAACAAGCATAGGCGATTTAAATTTAAAAAAAAGATTTCTTTAAATCAATTTTTACCGACTACATTTAAATTATATTCAGCACGTTGTCCTTTTCGATCAAATTCATTGAATGCTTGACATGAATATTTTCCATTGTCAGTCTCATCGACATAATTTATCGTCAATTGATTTCCACGTACGACAAATTTCGGTACTTCACTCGCGCCAACAGGTGATTCCTAAATCAAGCAACAAAACATGAAAAATTTTAATTCGCACAAAAATATCACGTCTATCGGAAATCAGTATATATGTTGCAAGGGAGATTGAAATGCAGGGCTATTTAAAATAGCCCTTAGCGGACATTGAAATTTTAATCTCCCCTACGGCAGATTAAAATTTTGTTTTTTTCCCGGTTCAATTTATGAGGAAAAAGTAAAGATTTTGGCTTCAAAACGTACTACATTCGCACCCACATCAACATTGACATCTAATTATCAAGTTCCATCACATCAGTCTTTTCCAAATACCTGAATTCGCGCAAAAGACACTTATCTTATTTGTGGGTATGGATGGATGTAGCGTGTACATGAGGGTGTGGGTGTAGGTGCGTGTATGGGTGCCAGTATTAGTGTGGGTATGAATGCAGTACGTTTTGAAATCAAAACCTTTGCTTTTTCTCATAAATTGAACCCGGAAAAAACAAAATTTTAATTTGCCCTAGAGGAGATTGAAATTTCAATTTCCCCTATGTGCTATTTTAAATAGCCGTGCATTTCAATCTCCCCTGTAACATATATATTAAATGCACGTGCAATACGCCGAATAGATAAAGCGCACACAAACAAAACTAAAGCAAGTTTCATGCGACTAACAAAAACCACTTGTTTTCAGCCATTTCATTCATATCGACTTGACATTTTATTTCATCACTCACACTGTATTCTGTATCTTTTCGAAATATTTTGCGACATCAAATGATAGTATCATAGTCAAAATTACAGGTATCAAATTTGGTTTCATCTCGCTGAGCAGAAATCAATTTTCTTATTGTTGTTAATTATACGAAAAGAAAAATTCAAAAATATTAGTTTTCAAAAACCAATGAAACACACTCGTTTACCGCAATAGTCAATACATTGATCTGCACAAATAAACAAAAAACACATGCATGCATATGACAAGTACTCGAAACAGGAACAAACTCATGCGTCTTTTTCTTTCTATTCGAAGTATTCATCTTACTTTAACGGGTCTTAATTCATCCACCTAGAGATTTATTATTGTTATTTATTTTCCTCGTGTTTTTCCTCAAATAAAAGACAATTAATATCGTACCGATCCATAGAACCATGAATATCTCGGCGACGGTAAACCGGATGCTTCACACGTTAGTGTTGCTGTTTTTTTCTCAATAGCACATGGATTAACACAAGTAATACGTGTTTCGCTAATTGGCTCTAAACAAAGAGGAAATAATTTACTTTTATAATCTATTCTCAACATACTTGATACAATAACAGATATTGGATAATCACGAGATTCGCCTGTTTCAAGAACATCACCACGACACCAGAATATGTCATTGTCGGACATGTTAACCTGTTTTATATGTAAACCGTCGTGAACAACTTCATAATTTGGATTTTCTATTAAAGGAAATCAATTGAAAAAATGATTCACACAAGTTCATAGTTTAGAAAACGAACCGATTCGTAATTTATCTTGACCTCGAAACCAAGAAACTTCTGCTATTGGATTTGCTTGAACATAACACTTGATAGTAACCGATTCTCCGAATGGTACATATTGCATAGAATCCCCATGGAAAGTGATAGGAACTAGAAAAATAAAACGAAATTAATTCTTGTTGTTACTATGAAATTTCAAATGCGCTAAACCTTTAACAGTCATTTGTAATGATTTTTTTGTTTGTTCACCATTCTCATTTGTGCCAATACATTCCCATGTACCTAATCGTTTTATTATTATTGACTAATGAATATATTTAAGTAACAAGAATCGACAGGCTGACATTTCAGAACTCATCAGTAAAATATCAATGACAGAACTAAGACTATTTTAGAAATCTTTTTCAATATTTGAATAACTGAACTACAATCTTAATAACGTGGCCTGTACTTTTCATTATTACGTAGATACATCAAAACTATCGTAATATCAACATAGGACGAGTGCGCTCATCAAATTTATAACTTTTGCACATATAATACATTGTTGAATAAAAGAAATACAAAATAGAGTACCCGGGGGAATACTCTCATCTATACGCTTTTCTCTATCAATAGTACCTTGATCGTCAATTGTTAAATTTCTAATTCGTAATCGAATTCCATTAGTTTGTCGTTCAACAGTAACACTAAAATAAAAGATATGAAATGTCAATGTTTCGTCTTTTTTTTTTAAAGTTCATACCGTTCAAAGATATTCTCAGGTACATCTTTTTGTTGCGGCGATCGCCAAAGAAAAGCTCGGCTCTCCGATTGATCAGTACATAAAGCAATAAATGATTTATGTTGATCTTTTGTTAACAAAGTTTGACTTGGTTTTATAATCAATTCACCATGAATTTGCGATAGAGCTACAAAATAAAAATATATTCAATGCATAAAATTTTATCATATATTTCTAAAACAAAACAAAACTACTCACCTAAACTCAGTACCAATAGAACGAGCATTGTGTATACTTTTAAAAAATTCAATCTAAAATGACTGAAAAAAAAAAGAAACCATTCATTAAATCTTATCGTATATAGGATCAATGAACCTTTTTTTTTTACATTTTGTTCTGTAAAAAGAAGTCATACTATTACTGCTTTTCTTTGTTTTTTACTCTACCATTAAATATGAGATCTGTTGTGTCAGTATGAATATGCCTATATACTTATACAGTTGGAAGAAAATGACAAGCGCTGCCTTTCACACGTCTTATGAGCGTGTATTCATGCGTAATTGTCGGCAGTGAGAAGAAGGAAGAAGAGAGAGAGAGAGAGAGAGAGAGAGGAAAAAATGCAAGACAACGCGAATGAACAGTGTTTTTTTAAAAGACATTTCTCTCATACGTTGTTCCTTTCTTGCCAGTATAACATGAATGCATCCAATATGTTACGTAAACTGATGCGTGAGTTAATAAAGAACACACTAACGTTTAAAAAGAAAGACTCAAGGATATAATTTATGATACTAGAAGAATATAAGAAAAAAAGGGAAGTTCATTTATTATCACATTAATTGGAAAAAAGTCGATTTATAACACGAACGATTCCATCGATAAGTTTATAATAAAAAGTGCAAACGAGGTTATTCAGAAATAAATCACGCCAGTTGTTTTATAACTGACAGCATTGCTGCACAGCATGACTAAGGTCAAATGTATACGATTCGTTATTCATTAACTTTTAGTCTTGATGTGCACATGCTTGAAAAGAATGATAGAGAAAGTTAAACAATAAGTGATTGATGATAAACAACAAAAAAAAACAACATCAGCGAATGAAAATATGCCTATGATATATTCTACCTGTATAAAGCAGGCCAAGTGCGACATATGCTCAATGGTGAATCAATCGAACAATAGTTGAATCGCGTGTATACATATGTGCGCTAGAGATCATCGAAGCAATGTGTATCTAAGTGCTCGTATAATGAATTATTGATCAAATCATACGATGGGCAAAACGAATGGACTATGCATGTGTCCACATCATGAGATTAGTGTTTGTGTGTATATGCATATACAGAGAAAGAGAGAGAAAGGGGAGGGGGGGGAGAGAAAAATTAGTATTTGCTTACGAAAAAGAAAAATCGGCATGTACTCTTGGGCTTTTTCTTCATCACCATTATGTTAATCGTAGAGAAGGTATACATACAAAAGGAAAAAGCAATACGTATAAAGTGAACTTACCTTGACAAAGAATGACCACTCCTTATTGTTTTTCTTTTCTTCTTTTCAAAAAGCTTAGCAGACAGGTGTCGTATGTACTAGAGCGCGTGCTATTTGTCTATTCGATAAAACTATACATGCCTGAACGACACTATAAATTATTGAGATTTTTTTTTGTCTCTCTTGTTTTCTGTCTCACATGCTTCGTCAGTCAATAGATACAATTAGCTGTCTTAACAAATGTTTGATCCTAGCTTGAAGGCATATGGTATGCATGATCTCAATTCGATGCGAGTCTGTCGAGCAGTTAGAGCCACTCTAAAACGGAAGTCATCATAAATGCTAAATCACTAACGTTTGTCTAAAATAATCAAATCTAACATTGGTTCCACTCGGATATGCAAAAATATGTTATAGAATGCTCGATTTTACGATTGACGGACAGATAATTGCTCCTACTGAATAATTACTCTGATGTGATGAAAGCCGGATTAAAACTACTTTCTTTTTTCTTTTTTTTAAGAACAAGCATACGTTACCGACTCTCTAATTTGACATGCGACATACCGCTGAATCTCTTCACCTGAACCGATCATTATTTCGTCATTAACAATGTCGAATAATCCTTCTTCTCATCATCGTACATGTTTTCCTATGTTATTGAGAATCATGATTGACAATATTAATGAGAGAAGAAGAATAGTCGTATACTCATTCTTGGACAACTTCATTAATCAATGGACAGACGAATAGGAAGTTCAATTTGTCTAGTACATTGAAATAAAATTATGAAAGTGATCTAAGAAATCTTGATTGATGTTATTCAGTGCTCGAGAAAAAAAAATATATATGTATATCTACTCATTTTTTCTAAATGAAGAATGGCAATTACCATCAAGTATAAATCTCAAGTGAATTGTCATCAGACACATTGTCTTGCACAATATAAAGTGTTAATCTAATGAACGATCACACTATCAACATCCCCATGATGGCCAGTAATAGTCGACATCGAAATAATATTTGCATAACGTGATCGACATGTTGTCTGGTGCCAACATTGAATTTGTTTATTGAATTTTTTTCTTCTTTTTTTGTTTAATAAAATCTACTATGTTTGTTCAATTTGAATATTTCTCGTATACCTTCTGTCTCTATTGAATAGGCGCACAGACACGACTTCAATGTTACATGATGCATGAAGAACATACAACTTCAATAATGATAAAATAATGTCAGATACGTTTGAAAAATTTTACTGTTTCCCGAAGACAAGCAAATATCCGGATTCACTGTTTACGATAATAATTAATCTGATTCTCATTTCATGCCGCAGGTGTTAAAATAAAAGAGCAATGTGATGAATAGAAGTGAAGGAAAGGCGTCAGAATCACAAAATCAATATCTATATACTTGAGCTTGAACAACTGACCGATAGTCATTAGTTTTAACACTCATGTGCACGAAAATATCTTAAGGGAATGTGAAGTATTTGCACGTTCAATATCGAGAAAACACCAAATTGTTTTGATTAAATTGTATCATATATAAACATACTCGATAATATTTGTTAGTCAATACAAAGGTCAAAAAGTAGCCGCTTATCAATGATCATTCAAGAGGCTATGCTCTATAGTAACCAAATAAATAAGCCTATGTCAAATAATGTTGTAAGCCGAAAAGTTAAATAAACTCGAAAGCAAAAAAAGAATATGCGTTTGATTTATTTTAATCTTATTTGATCAAAGTTATTCTGTCGTCATATAACATTTACCGATGATGCTCATAGACAATCGATTGAATTAGATAAAATTCATTGAATTCCAATAAAAGATTTAAATTGTTTTACATAATGTTTGAATGCAATAGAAAAATAATGATTTCTTTGTTAGTGTTCAAAGTAAAGCGCATAAAAAAAAGGTAGAGACTTCATGAAATCATTTTTCTCTCATCAGTTGAATTATGAATGATTTCTGTTATTCTAATGATGTATATTTTCTCATTATATAAGTAACACTCACCACGCACCAATATACTTAGCATTACGCTGACGAGTTTGACGTAAGGTATTCAATTACTTTTACTCGGAGAAATGAAATGAAGGGTTACTAGACGAACAAAGAACATGAGACGTATATAATAATGATGATTAAAAAATGTACTCTTGAGAATTCGATACATATATTCTCGACAAAATTAAACTAGCTGAGGTAGAAATCATGTTTAATTAGATGTTAAGCCAAGACATGTTGTTTTTCTTTAAAAAATACATTCTAATTGCTCTTGGCATATGGATATACTCATAGTTACTTATTGTAAAGAAGTGAGACAATTCGAGAGCATCAAATAGATCTCAGTTGTCAACTATGTAGTTACATTAGTTGAGTTGTGTATAATTTGATTTTAAGTTTTTCATAATTGAAGAGTGATTTATATTAATTTGAATTCATCTAGTACTGTGAAATCTAAAAGATTGAAGGAGGTCAAGTGAACTTGTTGCTATCAAATTTTCGATTTCTGTGAAGTGGATATATTTCATGAAATACTGCGACAGTCCTGACACTTACACTACTCACAATATCGATAAGAATCAGAATGTCGGATCATGATATTCTTTCCCCGAAATGTGATATTATTCATCAATATTTACTCATCTTGATCAAAATTACATGTTCCCAATTGATTTATGGATTAGAAATGATTGGTTAATGTCGTGCTTATTTCGAAAATTTGAGTTAGTAACCAAGTCAAATTGAAATAAATCAATTACTACCTATCATTCAAGACATCATATCTATTAGAGATGGTCTATTCTACTATGTTCCCCGAATAGTTGTCACATTTATGTTAACTAAGCAAGTATATGCACTCTGGTTGCTGCATGCTATTTGTAACATTTTTCAAAATATCAGGCCTTCATGAATCATTATTTTCTAGTAGTTGGCGCTTTAGTCAAGGAAATACTTTCGGTCCATCAATGTTGTTTGCGTTTATTTTGTGACACACTACACGAAATGAAAATAAAACAAATTGTATGTTTATTTCAGAACACGTGATACTACGAAAACAATTTTTTTTTGCTTTCTTTGAGAGATAGAAATACGACCGATGTTGGTATTTTCTGCGCACACTACAGCGTCATCATACAAAACGTTTTTTTCTTGGGAATTTTCGTTACTTCCTATAGCATTATTATGACGTCTGCACACACATATACAAAAAAAGACATAATCAGATTGGCTCTGTTGGAATTTTAAAATCTTCCAACATGAGTAGACAGTGGAGCTATAAAAGCAAACAAAACTTTACATTTCAATTGCTTTCTTTGAAAGAATAAATACTTACGATGGTTTTTACTATGAAATATCAGACAACAACGAAGTTAAGTAATAATGACCCTACGACTTGCCAATCGAATTGCTGCTCTGTGAACTCCTGTAAGCGACGAATCTCAGAGATTAAAGATGAAGTATGTTAAGTATCACTGTTCAATTAATATTATAGGCGAATAGAAAACTGTTAGTAAATTGAAGAAACAGTTTCTTGAAGATTTGGGCATTTAAGAGTGTATATTGAATAATGATAATTTAGACTTGTGCTCATACAATGCATATAAATCTTTTTAAAATAATAGACTATCTTCATCGTGAGTTTGGGTGTCTTTGCAGAAATAGAGTAACCCGAACCCAGCCGCTTCCAGCATAGAAAGGCAAGGTCTTCTATAAGATTGCAGTGAGTTGGCTTTATTTTATTTGAAGTCCTATTATGTCTAGCGATTAGAATAGGGATGCAACGGTGACGATTAATCGTTCACCGTTCCACCGCTTGAGACCGATGCATCGGTGGACCGGGGCCCGGTTCACCGGTGAAAGCTGGAAAGACTACAAAACACCTACGGTGAAGGCCGGTGCAGTGGTGCTACCAGATCACACTGATAGAGATATCTCTGAATCTTAGAAAAAACCGGCCTTCACCGTAGGTGTTTCGTAGTCTTTCCGGCTTTCACCGGTGAATCGGGCCCCGGTCCACCGCTTCACCGCTCCAACCGGGGCCCGATCCAGCGGTGCACCGCTCCACTGTTTCACCGGTCTCAAGCGATGAAACGGTGACGGTGGAACGGCTTTTGATCCTCACCGTTGCATCCCTAGATTAGAACTTTCAGAGGTGGTGTTTTATGTTAAGGGGAATGAGCAGAGAGATTCGAAACCATATATCAAATTTGAAAATAATGATGTACCGACTATGTTTAGTGAAAATGTTTTAGAAAACCGTTGGTAATATAACTTTGAAATTCATAGTTTCCAAAGGCATCATATGAGTTTAAGGAACGTTGGAAACATCATAGAAAAATGAACTAGCATCTATCTGCGTAAGTGGTGATGCTTTCCTACTTTTCGCATCGTCCACAGAGCTGTCCCGCTAATTTTTAAAACTGTGAATACAACTCTCACTGTTTCTCTTTTGTTGGAAGTCAATCTCTTGAATCGTTGCCTCTCTCTTTAGTAGTTCTAAGTGAATCCAAATGATTGAACGCAGATATCGCAAGTAAATGAGTCCAATAAAGCCATCGAATAGATAGTTCATTAAGGAAAATTTTCCCACTTCGTATTTCCATCGTCTAATCAGCTGCGTTTAGATATACTCGATGTTAGCAAATATAACAATAGATTTTCTTTTGCACTACTGGATATTTTCCCTCGTGTGTTCTGGCCATTTCCCATCTGCTTGGGTACAATAGCCAGCATTATCTTTCTAATGTATTATCTATGGGTATATTCTCATTGCCTTCTCACATTTGATATAAACATCTGTTGTGTCTATGAAAAAACGAGATTCGTAGTGGAGAGGAGAACGCCATAATAAAGAACTCAAATAAATCTTTTATAACTACAAATCGACATAATGCGAACATGAAAATTATTCACGAAAAATTCTGATAACAAACTTAAAATCTGATAAGAATATCTTGAAGACAAGGGAGCGCACCCAGAAAAGAGTGATATTCTACAACTCAATCCACCAGCCCTTCTTCATTCTATACCCAAATCCCAAACAACGAGTCCTGAAATACTTGATAAATAATAGAGATTTTACTGGTCTTTATTTCATTGTTTGTATTTTCTCTTAGGTGAATTCTACAGATAGTATCAACAAAAGAGAATGTACTAACAATAACAGATTGATAGCATGTCCATTAAGTAATTTTGGCTGTACATCTGAGCTATGTTACAACGATTTATTCGAACACTATTCGAGTGAATTCCACAAAGAAAACGTTCTCAAAGCAGTGGAGATCTATGTGAAACAACTGCATATGAAACCATTAGAAGATAATGATCTATGGGACCTACAAAAAAATGATTATGCGGAGTTAATAGATGCACTCAGTACCCTAGGAGATGGAGTCGCATGTTTACATAATGATAATGTAGAGATTCATAAGAATTTCGTACAGCTACTCAGTAATATTATGGAACAGCAAAAACAAATAGAAAAAGTAAAAAAATCTGAGGAAGAAAATTCACAATTAATCTCTGCTGTTGATATGAACAACAACATCTTACAAACTGAACTCGCAACTATAAAACAAATACTATCAGATAATTCTGGTTCATCATCATTTGACGGATCATTTATTTGGAAAATCACCGACGTAACCGGAAAGTTAGCAAATGCTAAGAATGGTCAGCAACAAAGCATCTATTCTTCACCATTCTATTCCTCACCTACGGGCTATAAAATGTGTATGAGACTTTATTTGAATGGTGATGGTAACGCGAAAGGCACTCACATGTCATTGTTTTTTGTTGTTATGCGAGGCGATTATGATGCTATACTAACATGGCCCTTTAACCACAAAGTAACATTTTTTCTGTACGATCAAACGAGTGTTCGTCGTCATATAATCGATTCATTTCGGCCCGATCCTAAATCAAATAGCTTTCTACGGCCCAAATCTAATATGAATATAGCTTCTGGGATATCGAAGTTTCTACCATTATCAATCATTCAATCAGAAGATAATCCTTATGTACGTGATGACTGCATGTTCATTCGGTGTCTGGTTGATTTTGAGTCATTACCAAAAATGGCCCTTCCATTTTTGATTGGCGTCAATCCAGGATTACCTTTGTCTATCCAAAGCAAATTAATTCAATCTGAAATTGAAAAACATCGAATTCCATCATCAACTAGTACTTCTAGAGTGGAGTCACCCATAAAGTTAGAAGATCTAAAAGTAAACAAATAACAGTAATTCTAAATCGAACATGATCGATTTTGACTTAGTATTTTAAACAGCAGAAACTACTTAAGTTGTTCTAGCTGTTTTTCACCAATATGTAAATAGAAATGTATTCTTCATAAGCTTATTTATGGTTTTTATGTTTAAATAACTAAATTAGTTGAGTGTAAGATACTCACTTTATCTAAGGATTCTAGATGTTTACTTGAATGAGACATTTTATTGGATGTTTTGTTTGCTTGGATGTTTTTAAAATATGTATGAATTAAATCTGACGGGAAGCTTATGGTTCTTGGGAATTACTGTTGCAAATCAAATAGCCGCATCGACAAAATGTCGTAGCATATTCTTGATTTCAAAAAACAAATTCTAATCAAGAGATCGATTTTAAGTGTGATTGAAGTTGCTACTCATGCTATGTGTCTATGAATATAGATGTAACATACCAGACAGTGTGATTTAAGCTGAAATGAGGAAGTTGATATCATTATGCAGTATCGCTCCTCTTTTGAATACCTGTATGAGTATTCAAACTCACCGATACTTATCTACACTCATATCCGCCTATCCATGTTTATTCACACCCACATCCTCAAATACTTCTTTTATTAGCTTCTAAAATTTTCTTTTACTTTGTCTTTGGCACTGATCCAACATCAGTCTTATGATTCTATCTGTTGATAACTATGTAAACAAAGTCAAGTAAACAAAGAAGTTATAGCTTGGAACACAATTCGTGATTAAATACGCAATGAGATATGTTTATACAAGAATCATTCTCATATTCTTGCAAGAAATTTAGTTGTGCATTCATGGTAATATTAACCAGCGACACATTGGATTTAGAACATGTTGATTGATAAACTGTGTATCAGCTGCATATTTATTATGGTTTTCTTCTTGAACCACTTTGAGTATTACCATTTTCTTCAGTGTCTAGAACTTTCTCATTAAAGTTCGTAACCTGATCGCTATGAATCAACGAAATACAATCTTTCACTTTTTGTATATTACAGTTAATGGAGTGTCTTCGATCTTTGAGAAAAGCTTTTCTTTTATATCTGGAATAGGATGGATAATAAAGCATGGAAATTGCTTTAACATGATAGACTGCACATGAAATGATCTTATGGTGCAAAGAAAGAATAAAGAACACCAACAACGACAACGACAACAACAGAAGCGTATTATTCGTTCCTTTTATTCTCGTTAAGATGCCGGTTATAGAGTACACAGTCAAAATGTCTTAATCAGTGACTCTTCCAAACCGTCTGTTCTAATTTTCAATAGAAACAAGCTTCCAGTTATTGTTATAGTAATATAAGAAATCTTCATAATGTTCTGAAATTTTCTCATATGTAGGTCATCCTTATCTACTCTGAGAAATCAGTTTTAAAATAGATTGGAAATGACTGATGCAGACGTATCAAATGAATGAACGAAATGTTGCTAATACTTTTCTTTTCAAATTTTCGTTTTCAGTTATGTGACGAAAACAAACAAATAATACTGATCAAAATAAATCAAAACAAACAAAATCTATAAATCAACTAAGAAAAGAAAAACACATTATTTTACAATGAATAAATTTCTAGTGCATGTTGTCTACCAATCAGTAACCACCTTTGATCATCAGTCATTCGAAGTGAACGTATAAAATTATCTTGATTTGAAAAAAGTTTCAATCGAGCTATTTGTCCATCGGATGCTATTAAACAATGACCAATATTCACATAGGGTACGCATGTTTTAGCAAACCATAATCCCTGAAAATGTAGATTAATTGGATATAAAATATTTTCATTTAAATCTAATTTTATTCTATGAATAATTTTATCAGTATTTAAATTGATTAAATCTATCATTTGTTTTTCACCAATTGAAATTGCAAGAGCCAAAATCTTTTTTGAATTTAATTGTATGGTAGTTATACATATATCTTTATATTCTTCATATACACGCGATGATTGTAGAAGATTTAAATTTGAAAGACAATAACGACGTAGATCATGGCCAAATGAATGATTTATAAGTAAATCATCACCATTCACTGTCATATATGATTTACGATGACCCTCATTAATAAACTAAATAGGGAAAAAAAATCACATATACATATTTTTCTCGAACTATCAAACCTGTATTTGATGAATAGATATTAATTCAAATTGATCAAAATTTGTTTTATACAATTGATCAGTTGTAAGAATAAGAAAATATTTTAATTTTGATGACCAAACAATTTCTTGAATATTCATTGTATCAATAAGTACAATAGTTTTATCAATATTCATTGTATTTAAATTAATAAAATAAAGTTGTTTACCATTTAGTAAAAGTATATGTGTTAATGAAATATCGAATAAAAGGCAAGCCGAATCGAATTCAAATCTTTTTAGTAAATTTTTACCACGACCATCAAATATTTGTTCAAGATTTAATGATGAACATGCTTTAGTGAATTTTTCATGATTATGTTTTTTTCGTTGTTCAATAAATATTGTATTTTTTAATGATATTCGTCCTTCATTTTTATTTATTAATTTTGTTGAATTTGATGCCGATGATGAATTTCCACAGCCCATGTTTGTTTACTTCTGAATAAAAACGTCTATCATATATATATATATATATTATGATCGTTTAATTGAATAGAAAAATAGAATTCAAACATAGTCATCGAATATATAATAGATAAAATAAGTAATGCATGTCTATTTTCTTATATGTATATAAACGTGAACCCTAGACATGCCGCCTATGAATCATATCAACCGTGTATATATTGTCTCTGTCGTCGTTTGTTATTTAAACTTGCATCTAATTTATTTTCCTGAATTGTAACGATGATTTTTGAAGTGAATACTTCTTACTTCTTAAATTTGTTAAATAATACGAAAAATTGATCATTATAATTTGTAAAAAAAATATTAATTTATTAAACAAACATAAAATTTAATTTTACTAGAAGACAAATTAAGTGCAAGATATAATCATCTAATAAATTTTTATTTTCAGTTATTTATAGACAATCATCAATAATTGAAAAATATTTCCTGAGGAAATAATAGTTTTTCTATAAATATATTTATTGAAATCGATTAATAACTAATCATCATATTTTACTTTTTTAAAATTAATAACAAATGCCGCTATAAAATCGCAAACAATCGATCCTGTACCAAATATGCCAAGAAATGATCCAATACTTGTTGTTGTTTGAAATAAATCAAATCTTCCTGCCTCACCACTAACCGAAATTATAATATGTAAATTATATATATGTGTATGCATCCGATATACTTCACGACTATTAGGCTGAAAAAAATAATGTGATGTAAGAAAGTTTGAACCGGAATCATACGGATTTTTGCTGTACGGTACAATATCTAAACGTTGAAATTCATATGTAGGTTCACAATATTTCAAATTTCTATCAAGATTACATTTCCAAGCAATTCGTATTTCAATTAATGATCCATGAAAAAATATTGATTTATATTCACTTGAGTTTTTTTCAATGATTTGTAAAATTTTCAAAATTCTAAATTTTGGACAAAATGGATGTTCATATGGATCATATTCACATGTTCGCAAATAATCTGAGGTTAGTAAATTGGGCAACAGATTATGTCTAACAACTCCTAATTGTGCAAATTCTACAAAATGTTTTATAAATATAACATAATCAAGTGCTTGATAGTTTAATCGTTCAAATCTTGGCAGTGCTTCAAACCAGCACAGTGTCTGTTTGTTCAACATAGTTCCATTTTGAGAACGATAAAACGGTGGTAAAATACAACGTGCTTGATGATCACATTGATGTATGGATGCGTTGTATAACGTTTGATTTTTCTTAACGTTTTTCGTATTACAAGGTTGTAATATGTGTTTGATTTCTATCATTCGTGTTGTTATTGATACTGCTCCGTTCTCTGTTGCTGGCTTAACAAAATCATTGACATCATATAACGAGTTTGAACAATTGTATTGTAGTGCATAACGTATTATACTATCATTATTTGAACAGATGTTTGATTGTTTTACTTTGATGGTTACGGCTGATATTGGTGATCGATCAAATATTTGATAAGAATCTCTTTGAAACATTAAATAAAGACAACTAATTGCAATAGTTAATTTGACAATTAATGATAAAAGACCTATCCA
This sequence comes from Rotaria socialis, assembly GCA_905331475.1. Taxonomy (NCBI): domain Eukaryota; kingdom Metazoa; phylum Rotifera; class Eurotatoria; order Philodinida; family Philodinidae; genus Rotaria; species Rotaria socialis. The sequence continues at coordinate 48,591 of CAJNYU010001751.1, read as the reverse complement.
TTTATATTCAAAACGAACAACTTTTTCAGCTAAAAAAGAAAAGGTAAGTTCATTTTAAAAGGTTACTACACAAATTAAAAAAAACTCGTCCGATTACTTCGAAGCTTAAGCATGATTTCCTAGCTATGATACCATATAAGGCTTTCGAGAGATATACACAGATACAAGCAAATGATTTGGTAAAAGATCATTGAAAGATGTTATCTATTCTTTCGCATACTTTTGATGATATCCATGTGTTTCCACAAGAATAGCAAAAAGAATTTCCATTTATATCACTAAAATATCGCCTATATAAACTACTGCTTCGATTAAGTATGTATAGAAGAGTAAATTGTAAAAATGAATGAACAGTACGATTTTTATGTAATTATAATTCAGAATAGAACAAATTTATGATTATATTAGTCACATATCTTATAAGGAAGATTTTATATCGAAACTTTGATTTTTGATGTCGTATTATTTTCTGTTTATATCCGGCGGCTTTGTCTCATATGTCTGGCTCAGATCTAATGAAAGATTTCTTAAGTTAATTTTATAGCGTTAGTACTATCTGCGAAATGATGATATTATAAACCTAATAATAAAGATAGTGAATAAGGATAAAATGCCTCACACTACATTAAGTATGAATGCATATTTGTTTGTGCTTATTTTTTCCTGTTTATGTAATATGTTGTATTATTTGCTTGGAAGTCTACCCTAGGAGAGCTTAGTTTAACCAATAGGAATGTTTTTTTTTAAGAATAATGCGTTGGTTCACTTCAAGTACAGGAGTGATATGATTTTCACTCATATAATCAATAGAGAAAATCGCAGAAACAACAAGACGTGTCACCAGGACAAGACTTTATTAAATTTGACGAACAATAAATATTCAAAATATATAACCACCAGTTTTAAGTCATCGTTAAATGACATTTTTATTCAGAACAACGATCAGAATAGATTTCTTCAGTTTCGAAAAGTCAAATAATCTAGATTTCGTTGAACAAGGTTTCCAATCTCCACTGAATCTGATACTCTGTTAATCAAAGTTATTTAAAAAAAAACTGACATGTATCGAATGTATTCGAGTTATGGTATAAAAAAAACAGTCACTCAAATTGAGATCAACATTTAAAGCGACTCGAATTTTAATTTAGCGAGTCATAAAATAGTATTATAATAATTCTACGATCAAGTAAAGTAATTATTTATTAACCAATGCTATTATTTTATTATGAGGAATTCTATTTGGTGAGTTTCGTGTTGATGTAATTTAGCTTCACATACGAAAGTAACCATAAGAATTGGAAGAAAGAAAAAAAAAGAGATTTCAAATGAGATTTCATGTTAACATGCTTCTTCTACATAACAGATATACAAATGAAATTAACGAAGCTGACAACTTAAAAGATTAATTACTCTGACTTTTGAAATCAAGTCAAAACCAATTTCGAATTTCATTCCTAGTGAATGAGCTATTAATGTAAGATGAACTTTTCTGAATCATTATTCTTTATAGCTCAGATTATTCTTCATATTAAATCATAGAAGTCGTTTATAATGCCGACAGCTGATAAGATCGCACTAATAGATCGCATAAAGGCGTTATGTGTAAAAGTATGCCTATAACCTTTTATTTACCATCAAACTGTCAATGCCTTTTTTCCTAATATAGATTTCTTTCACATTGAATATATTAAGCATAATTCAGTTACTTATCTTAAGCCTAGTATTTCAGTTTAACAGCTAGCATTCATGCAATTTTCTTTTCTTTTTATCATTCGATAACTTACTTTCATAACAGGTAACATTGCTTAACATAAATTTGAAAAAAGTAAAATTTTCTTGTGGTTTTAATGGTAGATTAGGTTTTACCATTAATACTCCATCTCGACGATTTTGCATGTTAAATAATGTTTGTAATATTTTTTTATTTCATTAATATTATTGCTCAATATTTTAGTCCATTTTTCATAAGAAAACGTAATAATTTAGTATCAAATAAGATACAAATATGGTTTTACTTAGCCCCGACTTTGTAAAGCCTTTGGCGTTCTATCGATGGTTTATAATGTCGAATAGTATTACTATTTCTTGTTCATACATATACATTAATGGCAGTCTAATTTGCTGGAAAACAGCAGGAAAATAATTGATCACGCGTCAACATTAATTACATATATAGAAACATGTCAGAACGGTTGACATGTTGCCTTCGTCTTTTGTGCTTCTCGCTGGTTGTATCGAACGTGAAAAACTGAAATGATGAAAATAGTGTCGTTAGAAGAAAACCGCCGAGCTGATATTGATATTCATTCAGAATAATAATCGATCTCATCGAAGACGAGGACATTTGGGAGACAATGTAGAAAAAACGTGCATTGAATATATATGATGATTGGTAAATCGTAGTAATACCCGCAAGAAAACATATTTTCCAGTGGGAGAGAATTTGATATCAACACAGAAATCAAGTAGCATGTTTTATCGATTAAATCTCTAGAAAATGAACGAAATTAGTATGGCGCATGTACTTTTATTGAATAAAACCTGAATGGATGTATCACAATCATTCCAATGAGAGGAAAAAAACACCCAATTATTATGAAACCGAAAGGATGCGTTGGATAAACAGAAATAAGCTAGGTGAAGTAATTATTTCCCAGACTAGAGCACAAACAAGACATTTGATCTATTTAGATGGCTTAAAAAGGAAATGGCATTGGTGGATGTTTCATCAGTCATGTCAACACAGTTAAATGTTTTTCCAGAACCAAAAAAACAAATATCATTTCGTTGGTGGATTGTTTTTTTCTATTGTTATTGTTTCGATGACAACTACAACAACTGATCCAATTCTTCGATTTGATCTCATGATTCGACGTTATCAAATAGAATATGGTCTTGTTAGCAAAAGTTCGCCAGCAAGTAAAACAGGTTGTAATGAAGAAAATTTTCAAAATGATTCTCAAATTGCTCAATTATCTATTGAAGTACAAATATCAGTGAGTCGTTTAAATATAATTATGGCTGGCACTGGAGCGTTACCAGCTGTTTTAGCATTTATCATTCTTGGTACAAATTGTGATCGTATAGGGCGTATACCTCTTTTGATTCTTCCATGTACTGTCGGACGATTAATACGTCTGACTATTATTCTATTAATTGTAGAATTAAATCTTAGTGACATTTGGTTTATTATAACGAATATAGTTGATGGCTTATTTGGTTCAAATAGTGTATTACCCAGTGAAAAATAATGATAGAAAAAAACGGAAAGGAGCGCATTCATCAAAATAGGAAAGCTATATTTTTCATGAAGAACGCGTTCCATCAGTTGACGAATGCATTCATTACTAAAAAGAACTCGTTCAACATATAAGTGAATGCATTCTTCAACATTCAATACAGGGGCGGTGGAGCGCCATTAAGCTAGGTGAGGCTCATAATATTTTTTTTCTACTGTGGAATTTTATGAAAGCATCCAGTAGAAAATAAGTCTTCTTTTTATTGAAATTCAGTAAAAATAAAAATGGCCATTATAAAAACGAAGATTGGAACTTACCAAAATATACTTTTTTTGCATCTACTTTGATGAAAGAATAAAAATAGCAATAATCAGTGCAAAAGCAAGTGAGGCTGACACTCATCTTGCGAAATCTAGGTGAAGCTCAAGCCTCATGGGTATCAGTGACTCCGCCGCCACTAGCTTCATACTGTTATGGAATGTTTTCTTTCTAGTTCAAAATTTTTTCTTTATCCAAATAGAAAGCCTTCTAACCCGTTCCATTCGCTATCAGAATGGTTTTCTTTTCATTCTATTTGGGAAAGGTCATGATTGAGTTCCATCTTGAGGAGAACGCATTTTCTCATTTTCTGTAACGAAATGCCTAAGAATGGACTCTTGGAAGTAATGAATGCTTTCCAAATCATTAAACATCATTCTTGGAAAGAAAAGAAAGCATTCTCTACCATTCTACATTTTCAAATGTACATACGTGTATATATATATATATATATATATTCATTTGATAAATATAAATACTAAAAGGACGGGGGAAGTTAACAGCCGAAATCGGCCCCAGTCCAAACACAAATTTTTTGGTTTTCATTATGGTAGTTTTGACGCTACATCAACATTTTAAGCCACATTTAATCATTATTTCAAATCTAGACATCATCTGCATTACTTTTTCTATTGCACTAAAATCCACTGTGTTTCCTTTGGGTGGGGAGCCAATCATTTTAATGAAATATTTCAATTATCATAGTTTATACTTATCTTAATTTACCCGCCGGATTGTAGCCCTTTTCACGCTCTCTTTCTCTCTTTCTCTGATGGGGTGTCAACATACGAGAAAAGCTACTGAATTCTATTTGACACCGTGGGCATATCATACAAAAGATCTAGTAAAGGTGCATACCGATAATGATATTTTTCGCGAAAGATTTTACGTTAGGCAACAATGTCGGTCCACTCTTATTTATATATCATTCGATAGAGAATTTTGAGATCTATCAAATAATGATAAAAAACATATGAAAAGTGTGCAGAAAGACGATTTCGCTTTTTTTGATTGTGAATTTTGGTCGGCGTTTCTTTGTCGTTGGATCAATATTCTAATTTGTATTTACCTATATTGTTGTTAGTAGCATGGATGAATAAATGGAATTATCTTATTATGCAGTATACGTCTTTTTTTCAATTGAAAGAAATTTGTTGAGAACATTACTTTATTACGAAATCCATGTGCTATTGGCTGTATAGTGTTTCGCTCTACTAGTTGAGTCATACATCGTAGAAAGAAAAAAATCATGGTGCGTTTCATTATATAATAATGTGTAATGATCCGGTTATATATAAACTAATCGAGAATTAAGGCAGACATTTCATCTAAGGTCACTGTCTTTGTGTGTATCACTATTGTGAACGTTTAATACACAAACGATTACAATGAATGAACGTTGTTATTCGTGTGGCGCTCGTCTCAACCGTAGGCCTTGTGTCCGACTACTGAAGTCACCATGCCTCAGAATGTTTATGTCAATTCGTACTCTTAAATCATTTTCTAACGATCAAAAGGTGTGCAATGTTTGCCGACATTTATACATAAAGTGGGAAAATGAAAATTCAGAACTCTCTTCAATCATTGATCATTTCGAAACTGATATACCCAGGTCGTGGACGTACGGCGGGAAACGGCCGGAAAGCACAGGAAAGCGCTGGAAAGTGGAAGCAGTATTCCAGCTGGAAGTTACCGGATTTTCTTCCTGTAGATTCCGATCGACTTCCAGATGTAAAACCCAGAAAACTGACCGGAAAACACAGGAAACTGACCGGAATCCACAGGAAAAAAATCCGGTAACTTCCAACTGGAATACTGCTTCCAGTTTCCAGTGCTTTCCCGTGCCGTCCGGCCAGATNCTTCCAGATGTAAAACACAGAAAACTGACCGGAAAACACAGGAAACTGACCGGAATCCACAGGAAAAAAATCCGGTAACTTCCAACTGGAATACTGCTTCCAGTTTCCAGTGCTTTCCCGTGCCGTCCGGCCAGATACGGTGATTTTTCCGCATCTTTCCGGCCGGTTCCTACAGTATCCGTCCTCCGGAATCATTGACCTGGGATAGTAATGATCGATGATGATTCGAATAGTGATTCGGTAATTTGTTTTTATACGATTGTTTTTGTGTTGACGTTTTGTTTTCACGTATGAGTTTATGAACGTTCAGGTTCAAACTGGCGATTCGCCTCGTTTAACAACCGTGGAAAATCCAACTTTGATTACAACTACAAACCATCAAGTAGTTAAGTTACAGCTAAATGCGACTTCCTCTTCCCATACGTAAGAAAAAAAAATAATGAAGAAAACAGATGTGTAATGTATTGTCACTAGGAAATACTGTGTTTGTCGTGAAAATCTTCGTGATCATGCGATGAAAATTACATCTGAGGATAGAGATTTTATATTTTTTTCGCGCAATATTTGGATACCAGAAGGGGCACGATGTTGCTGAGGTCATTTAATTAACCATCTATTATTGAAAGAAGCTGTTGATCAGATTAAACCTTTCTCAATACGATATAGAGAATTAAGCTCATCAAATATTCAACTTCTTTTAATAAAAGCTCAGAACTTATTTGAAAATGGCAAGAAAAGATTTAGTTTCGATGACCCAAGCGATCTTAATGATGATGAATATCGTTTATTAACTAGTCTCTCAAGAGACAACTTTAATGAGTTTGTCCAAATCACTTCTTCATCTACTATTCGCCCCTCGTGCAATCGATCGATAAGAACTGCGATCGGCATTTATTTATGTAAACTTCGTCTTGGTATTTCAAATAGACTATTAGCTTGCATGTTTCAAATAGCAGACAAACGGACAGTGTCTCGAATTATAAATAGTGCGTGTCAAGCTATTGTAAAGAGTTTTGTACCAGATAATTTAGGTTTTTGACATATTATTCGTCAAGATGTTATTGATCGCCATACCACAGCAATAGCTCGAGAACTAATGTGTGGTGGTGATAGTACTGATGCAGCAATAATTATTTTTCATGAAACGTATCTTTATATTCAGGTGAAATAATTGCTTTCTGCAATGAATTTATTTTATGTTACATTTTATAAATCTGAAAATAATGAATTTCAAAGAAAGATTTTAAACTTATATAAGAAAAGATCCTTATTAAAGTCAATGATGATTGTAACAACTACAGATTATGTCGTGGCTTGTATCGTACCTTTTATGTCTGATTTTAACAACAGCGATGCTGCGATAATGAAAGATATTTTACTTCGCAATACCGATAACATTCTAAGTTGGTTAAAAGAAGTAATAACTATTTTTCTAATGAAAACCTTAATATAATTTTCTTCTTTAGTATGACATACTGGTGGCTGATAGAGGTTTTAGGGACTCTATCGGTGTTATGAAAGTTTTTGGGTTGGAGGCTACTATACCATCATTTCTCGATGACAGACGTCAATGTTCAGCCGAAGAAGCTAATGAATCAAGATGCATCAGAAAAATACGCTGGGTCGTGGAAGCCGCTAACCATTGTCTCAAACAATTTAAGTACTTTGCGAATACCCTTCAAAACTCGTCCCTAGTGTACTTAGAATCTGATATGTCAATTGCTTGCGCTCTCATCAATCATTATCAACCACCTATGACAAGATCTAAACTGGAAGATGAAGAAATAGATGTACAAATAATGCAATTACGCCAACAAAAAAATAAAATTCAACTCGTAACTATTTTTAACATTACTTTTTCTGCAATTTGTATCATATCCTTATTTATAGCTCTTAGAAGAAAATAATCTAATCAGGCTGTTTTCTCTATGGGAAATAATTAATCTTACAGAAATCATAGATGGTTTTCCTATTATGACACAAGACGGTCTAGAAGATCTCACTTTCGGTAACAAATCTTCATTTAATTTCTACCAACTATCTATTTTTATAGGTGTCCTTCAATTGAAACGAACACGTTCTTATGTTGAAGAGCGCTGCTCAACTACCAATCTAACCAGTGACGTAGCTTACAGTGTACACCCATGTAAAATGATTCCCAATTTGATCTGTATTCCTATTCAATCCGCACATAGATATCGAATTACTTATCATCCAACATTTTACTGATCAAGCAATTCTAGGCTGGTGGTGCGATTGCTTCACTGGTGCACGATTTCTCGGCAGTTGCAGTCATATAGCTTCAGCTATTTGATTTCTTTCCCACCAACGATGGCAAACACAACAGCGTCATATACCATCGACCGAATACAAGAACTTAGCCACAGAGTCGATACAAATCTCAGATTTCTATGATTTGTCCGATGATGCTGATTCACAATGATACTCGTTAACATAAACATTTCAACACTCACTCTTTATAAACATACGTAAAACAAAACTGTTTTCAAAAGAATAAACTGAACTTCAAGGGCTCTGACCTAATCCTAGTTTATACTTCAAAATTAGACAAAAATTTCACCCTCCGTTTTTCTTATAGATACTAGCTGCGAGGAATCCCTAAACTTCGGATCAACACAATACTGTATCCCCTTACTTATACTTCTCTGTGAGGCATTCATCATCATCTTTTAGATCTCGAAAGTCTCTATCGAATGATATATAAATAAGAGTGGACCGACATTGTTGCCTAACGTAAAATCTTTCGCGAAAAATATCATTATCGGTATGCACCTTTACTAGATCTTTTGTATGATATGCCCACGGTGTCAAATAGAATTCAGTAGCTTTTCTCGTATGTTGACACCCCATCAGAGAAAGAGAGAAAGAGAGCGTGAAAAGGGCTACAATCCGGCGGGTAAATTAAGATAAGTATAAACTATGATAATTGAAATATTTCATTAAAATGATTGGCTCCCCACCCAAAGGAAACACAGTGGATTTTAGTGCAATAGAAAAAGTAATGCAGATGATGTCTAGATTTGAAATAATGATTAAATGTGGCTTAAAATGTTGATGTAGCGTCAAAACTACCATAATGAAAACGAAAAAGTTGTGTTTGGACAGGGGCCGATTTCGGCTGCTAACGTCCCCCGTCCATTATGATTTCTTACCCTATCCCATATTGATTCTCGAAAACCATGTGTTCCGCCCTCCCCCTCCCCGCTGTTCACTTTTGCTTCGCTTGGAAGCGCTGTTTTCTTCATAGAGTAACATCGATTTTTCACATATTTTCCAGTCTCTCACTTTTCGAAGACGCCTTTAATAAACAAATGAGTAGGGCGCAGATTATTATCATTATTAATTCTTTTTCTTCATTTTTAATTTATCTTCTACTCTTTTAACATCATCCTTTATATTTACTACGTTAGGATAATTAAACGGCAATGCTACTTCATAGATTGTCTGAGCCTTCTTCATATATATCAATGCCTGTTCTAATTCATCCCTGTATTCATACACAGGACCCATGTTTCTGTAGGCCATTGCAATATCGGAATGTTGACCAGGAAGTGACTTCAATCTGATTTTAAGTGATCGATTGTAATGATTCAATGCGAGACCATAATGACCGAGACAATGATGAACAATGCCAATATTGTTGTACGATCCACCCATATCAGGATGATCCGCTGGTAGATGCTTCTCGTGAATATCAAGTGACTTCTCATTGAAGTCGAGCGCTTCAAAATACTTATTCTCTTCTTGATAGATGTTGCCAATGTTATTGTAAAAAGGGGGGGGGGCACATATGGGCGATGCTCATCGTGTGCTTGTCTGAAGAGTAACATGGCTCGATTGTAGCATTCGAGTGCTCGACAACGATCACCTTTATTTCGATGAACTGCAATGATGCTATTGTGTGTGTTACCAATATTGACATGATATGATCGATGAGTTCGCATCTTCGTCTCGAGTGATTTCTGGTACCATTTGAGACTCGTATCATACTCACCTTTGTCGTCAGCAACCACACCAAGACGTTGATGCAACACACAAAGAGAGGGATCATTCGATGGAAGTTTGCTCAACCATCGACGATAGTACTTTTCGACGAGATCGAATTTTCCCATGTTTCTTACCACATCACCAAGAGAGAGAGAGAGAGAGAAGATTCATTTCCGCTCTGTCGTATACGTTCTTTATGTGATCATACAGTTGTTTGAGATCGTTGCCATGATCACTACATAATGTCATTCGAGTGATCGACATTGTTGCATTATATGATGATAGATCTCGTTCAACCGAAAAATTGAACCGAGCATAAAGAGTACTTTGAACTTATGTTTCAGGCAGCTCATTTTCACATATTGGCTACAAGTTTGATCAGGTACGATCATATTGAGAATACTCATCATTGCTATGAGGTAAATACGTGACTTTCACAGTAGTAAATACTAAATGAGAGAAGAACCTAGCATTTTAGGCTACTATTTGTTCATATTAGTCAAAATTTCTCTACAGTTTATGCAGGATTCGTCATCTTTCGTCTTGAAAATACCGGGATACTCATAAAAATATATTTAATAGTACGATTCGTAGAACAATGACTAGCTTTAACTTTAGAAAACAAGAAACATACTCGAATTTGACTTGAAATAATAGTAATCAAGTCAAAAAATAAGTTTATCTACTAATTTTCAAAATTTAACCAATATGAATTTTAAATTAAAAATGTGACACTCCTACTTGAGAGTCAAATCTTCAAGGTATAAAGCGACACAAAAAATATATTCTATTAGCGTATTATTTGCATTGTGCTGAGAATCGTTTATTCGAAGATCAAATGCATTGTAATATTAAGCAATAAAGAGTAGAAATAATTATGCATTTATTTTTGTTAAGGAAAATTTCGAATTCAAATACAGTAAAACATTTTTAATTTTAATAAATCTTATTTTACATTTATAAAAGGATGTAAAAAGTCGTAAGTCATGTATATTTATTTTAGAATAATGGGATACGACTTGATTGTTGTCTGACTCGTTAATAAATGCTAATGATTCTAATAAACTATTAGGATTTTTTGTAAATGATTAAACTCTAATAAGACTTCGGACCATAGTGATACAACAAAACACCATTCTTTGCTTGTTTTAACGTATGGATTAAAGTGTTTTTGTGCATTCTCAACTTCTTTAAATTTGAAAATATAATGAATCTGCAGATTTTGTAAGTACAGGAATTCTACAACATATAATTTCTAAAGTATTGATTTGTCCTTGAGTAAAAACCTGCACCATTATACATACCATCCAGTTTAAAAAGAACGTAAAAATTGTCAAAGAGCACGACAAGGATAATAGCGAACTGATTTCCATCATTATATTTTTTCCATATTTCTTTGACGTCGCTTTTTGGAAAAACGACCGTGTCATAATTCATTGTTAAAGATGCTAAATGACAATGTGTCATGTAACATTGTATTTTTTATATGTACTGTTGTTTTTATTTATCAGCCGAAAAAAAGTGAAAATATATGACGCATATAAATTTGTTTTTATATTGAATAAGCTTTTCGATTAGAGGAAAAGAGGAATTATTTAGTTATTTAATAAAGAAAATTTTCAAGAATGTAATATAATAATATAATCTAGTTGATAAGCTATTAGTTGTCATGCATACAAATGATAGCATGCAACAAGAATCATTTATTATCAGAAACGTCATTTGGCAATATAATTTACTTCGTCAATGCAGATGTTTAGTTATGATGGAGCTGATTATTTGACATCGACAAAATATTGACCGATTATTTTTATTAGGCTTACTCAACATAATATCAGTAGCTTTTCTATATTATAACTATAAAAGATTATCAAGATTAAATATAGTTTTCACCTGATATTCCTTCATCTATCTAGCTTTTAAAATTAATAAAAAATGTACATAAACTTTAAAATTTCATAATCAACTAAACAATAGATATGTTCATAATTCGATTGATAAATGACTCGAAACAATATCATGTAAACACTGAGTAGTCGGTATGTGTTATAGATTGGTAGAATTTATGAATATCTCTACTATTTTAACTTCGATAGTCCATCAATGAGCAGTATTTTATTATTATTCAACAAAAAATATCGTTCTATGCTTGAATCTTTTAATTAACTAAAGATTTTTCTTGTGTTACAATCTAAATTCATTTTACTTCGTGTGCTTATTTTTTTGTTATTGTTATATTTTAATGATTTTTTATGGCATTCATTTCTTAAACAAACACGAAAACCTCAAGGGAAATAATCATAAAGCTATATATAAATTTCTTATTAAGTCAACAAGCTCAAATCCATGTTCATTTAAGATAAAATAACTATTAGAATGTTTTTCATGTTTAGCGAAAAAGTACCGTTCACTACGCCAGACTGTTTATTATTATGCTGTCTTCTCACGCCAGCTTGTTTCCTTTTTCGTATTGAAGATATTTTAATCTTGTAAAAGCAGTATTATTCGTTTTGTCGATCACAATCTATTCAGCAGAGAACTGAAATCTATATCAAGTAGTTTACATAATGATTCTATTTTAGACTTTATTTAATTAATGTAGTTAACATATTTCAAATAATATATGACTTTTAATGTCACTATGACTTTTGTTCAAACCCCGAAGTTTATTACTATCATAGTGCGCTTACGATTCAAACAGCGACATAATTGTAACAGATTATTTTGAAAAATAAAATGGTTATTTTAGAAAAATACGCGTGTTTTTCTTTCAATGATTCACTATAACGGTGAAGAGGTACTCTATTAAGAAAAAATTGTTCTTCTTACTTCACACCTTTGGCTAGTAGACAGCAATTACAAGGGTATTTTTTTGCACTGATAAGCTTATATGCATACATGCTATAACTAACTACTCCATGATTTCATTTTTGACATTTTTATTTCGTCATCTACAGAACATTACAATAGAAATTTGTGTTCTGTTTAATAATACAGCAGGAAACTGCTTTTTATGTGAAAGTAAACTTTATTATGTGTGACTTTTTTAAAATTAAAACAAACTGAGCACTATGCTCCACGTACAATACGCACGTTTTCTTTTTTTTTTCTCTCTCTCTCTCTGTATATATATATATATATGATCACAAACAAACAAACAAACAAAAATAGGAAAAGAAAACCAGACAAGATTGAGTTTTTAAGACAAACAAAACAAAATAACACCGAGTTGGTGTCGAACCGGGTTTTTATAAAGTCCAGATAATACAGTATTTATCTCGGAAAAAAATGAGAAATGAATAATTGCCCTATTCGAAAATTTCATCTGAGTATTTTGAGATGAATATGCCAGTTTGAGCAAAACGAAAAACAAAAATTATATTTATCTATAAGAGTGATATCGAATTGAGCAGTTAAATATCTTCAATACGAAGAAATGTCTTTTTTTTCTTGTTAAAAAAGATGCTCAGCTGTTGTACATTTGTTTGGTATTTGTTTATAAAATGGAAGTACTGGTGTCGTCGGTGAATTTTTTTCAGATAAATTATTTTTATCAATATTTATGGGTAACATATTTGAGTATTGATCTGAATACATCGATGAATCGTCGATCTCAAATGATGTTGACGATATATTATTACTTATTAAGGAATTTTGAGTACAATTTTCTGTATTCGATGAAAGATTATTTACATTCATGTTAAATGATATATCCATTGTATCTTGTGCATCAAGCATTTCCAATAAAAGATCAGCTTGAGGCAGTAAATCATTAGTGCGCATATGTAAAAATAGTTTGATTAATTTTGAGCTTAACATTTTAATATGTGGTATTTGTAGTAACAGTGTCGTATGACGAATATAATTATCATGATAGACACTCAGATTTGAATCGCATGTATATTGTAATGCCTGATAGATTTGATTTGTTAATAAACGAAAAGCCTTAGTTGACGTTATATTTGCTGGAATTGAATTAATAAGCATTGTTGCTTTAAGAGAAATGAATTCTTCATGGATTGTATGTGGATCCTTAAATACGTGAAGAATATTAAATAAATTTGTACATATTGAACTTAGAACAGGGCTTGATAGATCATGATTTCTAAACGAAAGAAATTGAGTTATTTAAAATTTTCTATTCTTTTGTTTTTCTTACCTTGATATCCTAAAATCAGGAGCAAAATGTAGTGAATCATCATTGTGCTCTAATGATCGTTCGATTATATCGAGAATTAACGTGTCCAACCAACTTTGTTCAATTATTGTTACTTGTTGATCAAGTGTTAAACTTTCTGTATAACCTAATGGAAAATAAAAAAAGATTTCTTTATAGAAAGTAAAATTCTCTAGAGAGAAAAAATATATGTGTATAATACCTGGCATAGATTTTGCCCAATTGATAAGAACAACTAATTCTTGATCGAAAACTTTTGCAAGCAACTGAAGAAAATATTGATCATCTAATGGACGACTATTATCAACTTTAGCCAATAGATTAAGACGAGATACTTGTGAAAGAATTGAAAGAAACTCAGCAGTTGGTATTGGGATCCGTGTGAGATCTGCTGCTGTCTGAATGAATAAAAGAAACAAGTCAGTTTTGTTCTTACGAAAGAAGCAAACTGGAAATTATATGTTTTACCTTGTTAATTTGTGACTGTGATGACGTTAAAACATTACTATTTTGAATGGGCTGAGACCCTGAAGTCGTTTCTGTTGTTGGTCGTGTATTATTTGTTGAAACTGAAAATCCATAATCTTGATTATTAGCATTCCCATTATTTGCTGCTGCACTTGACGTTGACGTTATTTTGCAAACTGATACAGCTTTTCTACGATATTTTCCTTCGCGTCTTGTTGTGCCCTTTGTCATACCGACTTCGTAGCATCGTCTTAAACGACATGCTTGACAACTTTTGCGACGATGCTTATCAATAGTACATGTATTTGTTGCTGGACATATATATTCATTAGTACCTTGAATGCTTCGTTTAAAAAATGCTTTGCATCCTATGAATGATATTATGTACAGATGTCCGAACAGAAAGTACATTTTAGAATCTTTACCTTCGCAACTCCAAACGCCATAGTGATACCCAGAAGCAACATCACTGCATACCGCCTAAAGAACACGACAAAAGAGCGCGAATGTAGATTTTCATGTAAAAGAGATTATAATTATACATACGCATCGGCGTCGATCTTCGGGCGATTTTGGACCTAAAAATAAATAATACAATTTAAGAATTGAATACTATCCATTTTTGTTTTTCAATGGAAAACTATGATAAGTGTTTCTATTCACTAAAACTATCGTCTTACAGCGGGGGGAAATCAACACTAGATATGATATACATACAGAAAATACAAAGTATTTTTGTATTATCTTTCAAACCGATAAATAATTCGAATGCCATTAATTTATATGGATAAAATTCCAAAACTTGCATATTTGCTTTCTTTTTCATACGAACCTCCTCCTGTTCGAACTGATATTGACGGTGATACTAACGAAGATGTTGAAGAACTTTCTGTATTATTATTCGATGTTGATAATTTTTCATTTTCACATGATACTGTTGACGATCGATGAAGATGATTATTATGAAAATCGTTTGAAAAAGAGTTATAAGAAACTGGACTGAATGGCTGTTGTTTCATAGTTGTAGACATATTCGACGATGATGTTTTTAGCGTGTCTTATTACTGAGCATTTATTCTGTTTTTGTTTTGTTTAAATTTTAATAAATAAAAATAATTCGATATAATCTACGGTTATAGTAATATAGAGCCTTTATAGTTATCTAGATAGATGTGTATTTGTAGAGAACTATCCTGATAGAAAAGCAGGAAAAAGAAGATGCGAAAGAGATAAAAAGGAAAAAGACAAAGGCACAAAACAACAGTATAGCATTACTACTAGTCGCTGATGACGATTACTGTGCTTTCTTTGTACTCGGCAGCATTCTCTCATTGCTTTTGCACTTACATAAAAGGCTTACTATTAATAATAACTGCGCTTCTTTTCGCTCGACGGCTTTCTTTTACAAGTAATAAACAAATCTAAAATGTTAAAAAGACTTGTTCGCTCAAACTGAGAAAACTATTCTGCTTTCCCCGCATATGTTTGCATGTAAATGATTAAACAATCTCAACTGAAGTTGTTTAAACAAGTGAATATGCGCATTCTTCTTCTTTTTTTCTTTCCTAGACGCTCAATAGTTTGTAAGGTAAATCTTTGTATATATTTCTGAAAAATGTATTGAATCCACGTTGTATCAAAGGAAAAGAAATAGAGATAATAACTCGAAAAAGAAACGAGACGATATTACGCTCAACAAGAATACAAACCAAAAAGGCGAAACAAAAAAAAGCAAACTGCATGAGCGTGCACGCGCGTAGCATAGATTCTCTTATGAATTACGACGAAGGACGGTGACGGCAACGATAAAAAGAAATACGAAGGAAGCAGAAAAGAAGAAAAGAAAAAGAAATGTGTCTGTTTGGCAACTTATTTTCTGGTTTTTCTTACTGACTTGTACTCGTTAAAGTCTACGTATCAGCGTATGAGCCAAGTCATCATGTTCTCTGCTCTTTATGTTGTCTGCCGACGTATTGAAGACCAGAAGGATGGCACGGGACGGAAACGATGCAAAGAAACGTGCAGGAAACGAGAGAAATACCGAAAAACAACAGAAGAGAAAACCGTATTACAAATAATTATTATTAGCTCCTTTAATCTGAATAAACATTGAAGAAAAACATGTTTACTTACATTTTGTCAATGTAGTTCTTTGCTGTTTGTTACGCGTAATCTTTGAGTTTTCAAGAGATGAAACTCGAACTGAAAGATGATGCGCATTAGAATCCATCTCATGCGATAAAACCATATCAGAATTCATTTTTGTATAATTATTATTATCGATTGGTGTAGATTGCATATCAGTAAGATCGTAAAATAGTGCTTCATTTTTGAAAGTTCTTCCCATTGGCTCATTAAAGCATTCGAGCCATGATGACTTCTTTGATGTGTTCTCCATCGCAGACGAATTTCTTTTTCTGATATAAACAAATTATAATAAATTTATTTATTTGTATAATCGATTACTAGCTATGTAAATATATGATAAGCTTGCAATCGAATCAGATCTATTCTACGGAAAAAAAGTATGTAAGAAAAAAAACGTTTGATGATGATCGCCGGTGACAATATTAATAAACGTCAGTAAGAGACGCGAAATGTAAACGATAGACTATTGTGAATAGCAATCGTTTTATAATATATATCTAGTAAAAAAGAAAGACTCATTACTTTACAGATGCAAGTTAATTATCATTTCAAAGTTCTGTAAGCTTATATATTCATTTGAAAAAAATGTATAAAAATAAATCTATCCAAAGTTTGTTTTTGTTCACAAAACTTGCTATTTTTGGCAAGAGCCAGGTAGTTCGTTAGCTGTAGACAATTAAAGCCCATTCATGAAATGCCAATAAATAAGTAAATATAATGAGTACAATAACTAATCGCCAATTCATGCAAAGTAATATTAATGAGAAAAAAATTCATTCATTTTTCTTTTTCTACACAGGAAAATTAATAGGAAAGAATACATGTAGAAATGCTTGTCTATTATAGATCGAACAAAATATACTTTACTTCCTAAACCATTTTCAATAAAGTAACAAACAGTTTATGCAACAAAAGACTTCATTATTTGTAGCCAAAACGTCGTTTTTTCTACTGATTATAAGTTGCTTTTAAACGAAAAACATTAAGGTTTTATGTAGATTGCTCATCAATAATAAACTGTCTATTCGATTATAGACGTATTTCATCGCCAATATTACTTAATATCTAGACTATTAATTTTTTCTTTCTTTTCGTTGATTCTAACCAGCAACGATGCACATAAATTATCAATAGGAAAATGCACAATTGCTATCATGAATAAGCGCAAACATGACTTGGTTAACTATCGTCATCGTTTTTTGTATTCTACTCATTTCTATAGCAGTTATCAATCACATAATTTAGACAAATAAAAATAGAATCTTTCAAAGCCAAAAAAAAACTGAGACGGTACTTTACATNTCCATGTGTTACATACCTATAGCTACTCGATTCTCTCGCACGATGATGTCTGCGTTTCGCTTCAGTGGATATTAAAATCGAGCAAAGTGAGTTTTGTTTCTAATAAGGGATCACAACATTGTGTCAATGAAAAAAGGAAAAAAAGAGGATTGCAATAATAGCACGACAGTCATCTACCTGTGTTCATTTTATATAATCAGATAGATATGTATATCGATTCAAACAAGAGAAAAAAAAGATTCGATGATAAATTGTTTCTTGTCATATAAATAAAACCAAAAGATAAGAACAGAAATGAACCTTGAATTTGATAATTAAACTTGAAAGAAGTAAACAAAAGAGTGAAAACTATGAAATTATAATTAATCAAAGGCTCGAAATAAAAAATCTTTGCAATGCAATAAATAGACATTTATTATGGGAAAAGTATGTGAAATTTTATTTTTTTTGTACTTACCTGTTGATGATGCTTAATCATAGACAGAGATACAGTAACCACTGTTACTATAGTTGATATACATCAAGATATTAGAGATACAGATATTTCTATATGTATACAGTAAAACCTTTCTATTGTGAACATCATCGAGACCGCTAAAAGACGTTCACTATAGAGAGTTGATACATACTTTGTCGCCAACCGAAGATAAGATTCCATAGGCGTACTATCATAATATTACTAGATAATGACTTAGTTATTTATTATTTTGTTCACCTAAATCTAAAACGAGTATTGAAGTATATAGAGTAGAGAAAACATTTTGATTCTGTTTAACATTTTAACATATTTGATATAGTATCAAGCGGAATATTATATTCTTGAGCTAATTTACGTTGTTATAAACTACTACGATAATCGTTATCACAAAATTAACAGCAATTATTCTTACATAATGCACTTGTGTTGTGACACCATTGTTTACTCCACATATACAGTAGTCGAATCATATAAAGGATGTACCCACTTAAATTGTATAAAACAAAGACAGAATAGTAAGAGGTCAAAACAAGACGTTAATGTTCGAGAGAGGTTATATAATCGAAATGTACTGAAAAACAGAGTTCACTGTTCAGAATAAGGGTCTGTTCATATTAAAGAGAGAGATAGGCATTTCAGTAAAAAAAAATGCTCTTTCGAACGTGAGACTATTCATAATTAGGCGGTGTGCACTATGAGAGACTTTATTGTAAATATTTTTATTCCATACAATATCACGGTATTTGTTTCTTAAAATCTAAAGACTCACATATGCATTGTATTCTATAGTAAATGATAGTCATTTTTATATTATGTAAATGACTAGAAAATGCTATTATTGAACGAAGATTTTTAATGAAATCGATCTTGAGTGAAAACATTTTTGGTGTAACAAAACTGCTTTTATCACAGAAAGAGAAAGCTTTAAAGTAATGGTTCATTTGGTCTGTGTAAAAAACTATTATAAAATATTGCATGCAATGATATTAAGTTGATCATGTATTTGGCAATCGCCGAGGATTGCTTTAAGCGAGCCTAAAAGTACGAAGACAAACACTTTGATCGTCATGACGCACAAACAAAACAGACAAATAAAAAATATTACCTTGAGAATCATCGTAGACGTTCTTCACATACAACTGCACACCATATTTCAATAGCGTCTCTATCGAATATAGAAATTACTCTCTAATTGGATTTCTAGAGCGTCAAGTACAAGTGTCGAAGAAATGCGTTCAAAAATAGAAGGAAATAATCATTATATAATTAGCGAGGATAGCTATATATAGTTTCATATTTTAATCACACAGAAATTTCACTAGCAGACTAAAGACCTGATTACTATAATTGAAATATTCTTTATTTAGTGTTATGTCTGGCTAACAGAATATCAATTGCATTCTATTCTAGGGAATTTTCCTAATATCATTTGTTTTGCATTAAGCTCGTAAGAATCATGCTAGGCATTAAATTTCAGATTACTCACATATAAAGTTTCTACCTATTCATTCTATTTACTTTTCATTGGAAATTTTCAGATCCTCTTATGACATAAGGGTTACCCACGCACTGGTGCATTTCATGAGTAGTATTCTTAAATTTAAGAGATCTTATGAATGAAGATTTTAATGATCAATCATTTTTATTCTTATCGAAAGACATGAAAAATAAATGTTATTCTTAATCAACTTTGTTGATTTTCATGTCAATCATAGTGATCCGTACATTAGAAGCATCTCATGTTACAGTTACTTCACACAATTCAGTACGACTATTATTAAGATTATGAGATGAAAAACATTTTTACTTTTATCTAAAACATCCTTGATTACAGTAAAACAATGATAGAATAGAAATGCTAAATACTATTTTAAGTAATGTTTGTATTTACAGATTAGTAATCAATACAGTATTAAATTCCGATTAATATTAGCATAATTTCTTACCTTAAAAATGAATTAGTAATTAAAATTCATTTTTGATCATGATTCAAATTAGATAATGCGCATTTAAAAAGTGTTAGAGGACTTACTTTCTCTTTCTGCTTGTATATACATATGAATACAAGATGGTTAAGTTATTTAAGCACTAATTTCTAGAAACTTTTGTGTGTCCAATCTAAGTCAAAATTTATTTTATCGTAGGTACTTACGTGATTCAATGGGGCGAATTACATTACTGCCTAGAAATAGTTCCGATAACATGTTTTCATTGTCTGAAAATGAAAAAGTAACGCTTTTTTGACTCATACTAAATATTCTATATAAAAAAGCGACATAGCGTATCCTGATGAAATCACGCTTCATCGATTTTTCTTCATTATGTGTCATTAACAGTAGCATTCCAAACAGCATGAAAAATTCTATTTGAATTGTTATTTCATATATCATCGATCTTTTTTAACAGGTTCATTTACACACTGGTGCAAACGTAAAAAGAGCTGCTGTAATAGTTTAGATTTATAGAGAATATTTTCCTGTAAAAAGAAACTACTAATTATTTCAAATAAACTCTCATCGGGTGATGAATACAATAGTCGTACATTGATACCTTACAAACACATTTTATATCTCATTTTAAGTAAGAATAATCTCACATAAGAAGCTTGATGTATGAGTGGGAAGCGACTAACGCAATTTCGCAACATCGGATGTTTTTTAAATAGAATTTATAATACTATTCAGAGTGCCATGATTAATGGCATAGAGAATAATAAAATAGGAGAACCACGATATCAGAAGAAAATCTTTTTTTCTCGTTATTAATTTTCGCTACGAGTCACAGAAACATTTTTCTAGTTCTTCATTTAGAAACAACCCGTGAAGAAAATTAGTTTTAAATTAGAACTCAATTTGTTTTGTTATATCAAGTGTCACAAAAAAGTCTCATCTGAATAGACTCGTCATTCTGTAAAGCTAAGCAGTTGGATAATTAATAAAGAGAAGAAAACGTGAAGTTGCAACACTGCGTAATGGAGAACTCACGAGACGTGGGGCTTGGGCAAGAACTTCTGCTAGAATAATAGACGATATAGGTTGTAATTTGACAACAATTGGACTGTAGCTAGCCGTCAACTTTTAGAATTCTACGAAAAACAGTATAAAATTGTCTATGGGCTCGATCATGTTGATAGCCATTATATTGATGATAACTCCATCTGCATTTTTCCGAAACTGATTGTTCTCTTCTTGATATATTAGTCTGTATGTGTCTTACAAACGCATCGTATCATCTGCTCGATTTAAATATCTATATCTTGGCTGTGTGAAATGCAGTACAGCAGCCTACTAATTTGATAATAGCTGTATTTGTTAAATCGAAGAATTGGTCTAGAAAATTGATTAATGATGTATTTTCTCCAATAATACTCGTGTTGTCTATCATGCATACATCAACAGTTACTCATCTTGAGAAATCTCATGCCTTAATATCATCGGCTTTATCTATTATTGATTATAAAGAAAAAAAGCTGCTGATGGTTATACTGTATGAATGTGTTGTTGCGAAATGTATATATTTTCTATGGCTCAGAAATATTTTACTGTTTGTTTTGAAATAATTATTAAGTCAAGAATGAAGTACATGACACAAAATATAGACGATACTAAAGAGATATATCGAATAATATATGAATGTCAGTGTTTTTTTTGTGGTTAGTTTGGCGATAATAATAATAAATATTGCTGCCAACAAATATTGGGATCTACATGTTTGTGTGGTGTGACTTTAGGTCTTCATCTGCTGTAAAACAAGATCTAGAGTCACTTCCAAAGATATTTCTAAATGACTAGTGAATGTCTATTATTCTTTATTTTGTTCTCGACAGCATCTGAGTAAGCAAAATCATTGATAACTACATGAATTTGCTCCATTTTTCTAGATTTTGCTTCGATTAAAATGTCAGATAAATCGTGTGTTGTCTTTGCATCTACTCAGCTACGCGAAACACTTTCGACCATCTTTCATCTCTTGAAAGGCAGCGAACCTCATCAACACTAATCAAATTCTAATTCATCATTAATAATTCTTACTGAGCGGTGAAGCCTAGTGAGTCCTTTCATATGATAAAGGAATTTCACTTTCGCATTGCGAATACATATGCATAGTTCCAAGATGTAATCTTGGTTTGTTTCTTCAACTAAATTTAGAACATACTGATACAAATCAAATAGAAATGGGTCGGTCTTTCTATACAAATTTGCCGGCATGATACATTACAAGACACGAACAGGAGCGTAGACATATCGGACAGGTGAAAGGAGCTAATGTAATTGTCGTGCACCATAAGTCAACAGATATTTACCGAATTAAACTATTATGATGGTAGCTGAAGAGAGATCTGAGTATTTCAATTACCCATTTAGATAAGATATAAGTCATTTACCATAGTTTTTAACGAGTCATTATACGTGTACCCGAATAATTGTTGGAAACATACTGCGTGATACACTTTTTCTTTTGTCTGGTAACATGCTATCTGATTTTAACTGAAAAAAAGCAGTAAAAGATCATGCGGAAGTCGATAAAGTTCTCAGATGATCACGGTGAAACTTCAACTTCAACTTCATTAAACATAAGCAATTGAAAAATATTCGTAGAAAACACAGCGACAACTTGTGCAATATAGATCGAACCAATTAGAATGATCGATTAAGAGCCCTGATATTTTTATTTTGCCTCTGTACACTTGCCAACATGTTCAGGACTATGTATTTTTCGTTTGTCTTAGCATCACATATTTTTCTCACAACATGATATTATTGAATACAACTGAATATTAATTGTTGCTAACAATGATATGTTAATTCTAACGGAATCCAACTTTCTGCACCGAACGCTTTCGATTCTAGCTCTTTCATTCTAAGCTGTGCTGGTACTTTATGGGAATATCTGATAAAAGCATTCTATTCATCTGCCTTCATTTTGTAAAAAGCGTATCTTGTCTTATATACATTCATTTAGTATTTGAGAACTCAACAAGGTAGTAAACTTTGGTTTTTGCGAGTTCCATGCCGGAAAATTTTCGCACTTTCCTCAGTGAATTAACCATTCCTTTTAATGATCCGTTGACGATAAAGAGAAAATTATTTCTCTAAATGCTGCCCTGTGTAAGGATAATATGATAGCTACTAAAATCATTCTATATAAAAGATCGTTGAACCTAATCAGTAGATATGTGACAACATTATTTGCAAATTGAAATATTTTTAATTTTGAGTAGCTGAACAAAGTTGTATAGAACTCTCACATTTTCATGGAGAGACTATAAATATCTCATGCGTAGCAATGTAATACAACTTCCATACAATCTCAGAAGAGTGAATAATGTCTGATACAGATTTATACGCTGACACAGATAAGATTAAAAGTCTATCTCAGGAGCCAGTGAAAAACAAAACTTCATATTTTCATTTTCGTCTTCATTCATTTGAAAGTAGAATTGACTTTTAGTTAAATAGTTGACTAAACCGAGAGAAAGAGACATGTTTCTTTCTGTAGTCCACTATATTATTTAACTAAATGTCAATTCTAATTTAAAACAAAATGTAAAATAAAACAGAACACACCATTTTGTTTTCACTGAAGCGTGAGACAGATTTGTAATTTTTTCTCCAGGAGTTTTGCATTAATAAAAAATAAGCTGCTGCATTTGTTCCACTGCGGATATATATACCGGAGTTATTAATGCTAGCGAGTTGAATTCAAAATTTATTGCAAAAACTCATGAATTTTATTTAAATTTGAATTATAGTTTATCATATTGATCAATAATTTTATACATAGAGTAAAGGAGAACTGAAGTTTTTAATGCGATGCGAAGCATGAAGCATTTCTGTAGTCCGTCGCGAGTTTACTTGTGTTTTCTTTTACTTTATCGACGTACGCATTACAGTTTATTATTTTATATCTTGATGATCTCGAGAAGTGAAAGTCATAGAAAAGTCATTAAAAAACGTGAGATCAACATGTCAAGATCGAACGTTTTACCTCTGTTTTTGAATCTTCAATCCGACGTTCCATTCGCTCACAAATATCGTTTCAAAATGACGAAAATGAACGTGAGATAATTAAAATGACGTCATCAATATATGATAGCCACTAAAGTCTATTCATTTACAGCTGATCTTAGATAATGAATCATGAAGATAATTAAATGTTCAATCGAAATCGTTCTTGCAAAACATGTCGCTAGACATACATGGAGTTTTCACAGTGATGCATTTGTTAATGGTTACTCAAGTAGTATTTGCAATTTCGATCAGCTAGCTCAGTAGAAAATTTTCGTTTTACATTCTTATACATAAATAGAGAAGTCAAGACCGATTTTTCATTTCTTTTTCTTGGGAACTATACGTGCACATCATATCAGGTCATTTTCTGTCATGATGATCTCAAGACCAGAAAATCACAAATAACTCGTTCCAACGCATTGTAAACATATCGAGATCTAACTGTTGATATTTTTTATCCCATCTTTCATCGGACATTCAGTGCGCTCACAGATATCGTTCCAAAAAACACAATTTTGAAAGGACTTTTCGATTTCAAGATTCGAAATGATTAAAATGATGTAATAAAAAAATATTAGCCACTAGTCTATTCATTCACAGCTAAAACTACACAATAAATCATAGATATATTTAAATGTTCAATCGAAATCGTTCTATAAGAACAAGCTCATACGCCTTGATAGAGTTCTCGTAGTGATAGATTCGACAATAGCTGCTCTGAGTGAATTTTAAATTGCAATCATCTACTCCATTGAAACCTTTTTTGTTTTTTTATTACAACTGCTGAAGACAGGAAAAGGTGTAATTTCCAAGCGAATATAAAACTAATCAGGTCAAAACGATGTCTAATTAATTGTAAGACTGTTTGTTCCTTTTCCGCTAAATTTTTTATTTTTTCGTGTACTCGCCTCGTGCTTCGCACCGCAATTCGTATACGAGTGAAACTCGAATACCATCTGGTTTGAAATACAAATCTTGAACTAAACTAATTTATATTAGCAATAATGTTGTGCATTTCATTTAAAGAAATTTTTATTTTAAAAATAAAACGCTATAAATAGAATTCAATTAATTGAACGAAATTCATTTCGATTACATTAGAACCAAAATATTATTCACAGAACAATAATTGCAAAGTCTATCGACTTTGTTTTTCAAATCAATACATTAATCATATCAAGAATAAACACACCTGCTAAAAGCTCTACAGTTATTCGCGACTAGAAGAATTCTCTCTCAACGTAACCACACCTTGTTCTTTGTTTTATGTACAATGCATAACTTCAATTTCATTTTCTTCTTTAATTGACGTTAATGTTGAAGTACGCCGAAGCACAGAGGAACGCCTTCGATACTGTGAACCAAACGGCATTGGATAATTTTTTATATCAGCCATAGTTTGCTGATGACCATGCGAACTTGACGTATGTTTATCAACTGCCGTAATACAATCACCATTGTTTAATGAACGAATTTGTGCTGCTTGATTGAAACTCCACAGCACTTTAGATATAAATTTTGAAAACCGTTTACGAACAGTTCGTTTATCGGATTTCATCGTTGAACTATTTTAGGAATAGTACGATAATATGTGAAAAAATTCGTTCATAACATGAATCAATACTTACCATTCAGTATTTAATTGTGGTTGTAAGTTATTGTGAGGCATAATTAATATTTATTCAATCTGAATGATAGAATCAAAGTTCAATTTATATTTGATGATACGAAAATTATTTAAAGATCCTTAAAAAAAGTGGCTAGAGAAAAATACTGATTATTCATTCTCTATGGGCCGAGTCGAAAAAAATTAAATAAATTTCGAAACTTTTCTATCGTTGTCTCTATTTATTAGTTTTTGATCTACAGTACGAAATGTAAATCCGTCTCTTTTATATACTTTTCAATAAGTGATTCTCTTTCTTTTTTTTTGCATTCTGGAGAACGCAAGACATCTGCATTTGAAAAACAATTTGCAACCCTGTTTTTTTCCTCTTCTATTTTTCGATCAAGGGGAGTTCATCGCGTGACGTTTTTACGTCGTTCTTCGACCCTACAGAAGGAGAAAAATATCACACACTAGTGCGAATCATGGAGAATAGCTATTGTTGACATCGTAGAAGTGAAGAAAGATTAAAAGAAAATAGAGCATGTTACCAAGGTCACCAATTTGTGTCGTAAACGAAGCTAAAAGGAATGTCAGTCGACGTAAAATAGAATATTACGAGTAGGAAAATCTTTATACTCGACACGTTCGTGCTTAACCTAAATTTACGGAGTCTTTAATCAAAATTTTACATTCTTACGGTGTTGGAATTCGAACTTTATTCTACTCATAAAATGAGACGTGAATCCAACTACGAAAAAGAATTAGTTTAACGGTGCCAATAAAACTATGTAAGAATACTTAATCTCATTCTATGATGATTTTTCAAAGGCAAAACTTTCTTTTTTTGTGGAAAGGAGAATAGGAAGACACATACTGAATAATATTTCTAATCTACTTATCTTACACCTGTTGCTTTCTTGGTTTTTATACTCATTTGAATGTTTGATTTTGAGCTTGAGATTTCAAATGTGAGAGTATTTTGCTCGCGAAAAGACTATTAAGATTGTTTCGAGAAATTTTACACTCGATCAAAAATATTGATAAATCTGTCAAAGAAAAAGATTTATTTCTAAGGCAATATTCGTTAAGATTCGAGTAGATTTTTATCAGATACCTATTTATAGTTATTTGTGTAGAGATAATCAAATGCGAGAAAAAAAGAATTTTTGTTTTCGATCGAATAAAAAAAATATTTCTAAGGCATGTCCAGAAGCTTTAAAAAATTGAAAGTTCCATTAAGAAAAAAACAAGGGTGTATGTAATAGAGAACAATGAAAAGTCGACTTTTCAAAAAAGAACTGTTTACCACTATGCATTACAATGGTCTTTATTCAAAGTCCATTTCATTCTATTTGCTTGATCGAATCTGTACTGTTAATTAATCCAATTTACAAATTTTTCGTTTGATCATTGAAAATTTTTCATGTTGGATACATCGATTAGAACCGTAATGTTTTGTGTTTTGCTTAATTTTTTTGTAATTACGTTTAGGTTTTAGTTTACTTAAGGAAAGAAGTTGATCCTTTTTGTTTTTTAATTCGTTCTCTAAGGCATAAAAATCTATGTTGTTTTTTTTTGGTTGCAAAAATATGGACGAGAGCTCTCGTTTGTTGTTTTATTTGCGTAAAAATAACTCTTCTTCAATTTTAGTTATCAAACCATATAAGCAGTACAAATATTTTTTGAGGCAATTTGATTTTAGTTTTTTTCATCAGAAACGAACTCAAGTGACACAAAAAAAGTCACGCCAATCAATGGCGTATTTCAATATAGAAAAAATATTTTAATTCATCTTTCATTCAATGTTTATTTTCTCTCCGGAATTTTTCTGCACTGAAAACGTCGTATTTTAATATACGCATGATACGAAAACATTCTCTTTTTTCTTCCTTCTTGATTTGATGTTTTTATCGCAACATAAATCAGTCAGTTGGAATCGAAAATAAAATGTGAGTACAACGCAGATTTTGAGTGAAGCCGAATGAATGTACACATTCATATTGTTAACGTTTGAGCATCGGGATATTATTAGCTTTCATTTGTTTTTTGTAGGAAGTAAAAAATTGTTACTAAAATTAGTATTAATATTTTCTCTAAGTTCAATGATATTTTAGTAAAAATGGGTAGATTTTACGTCATCGCAATTTGAGTAATTATAACGATTGTGCAATAACATACAAACGATAATAACGAAAAAAGTCTTTTGATTTTCGAAAATTTTGTTTCTCACTTTAACTGATATAAGCCTAGATCACATCGAATGGTTTCTTTTTCTTTTATTACATAAAAGAGATAGGATTGTGAAGGAAATGTTTTTAAACCAAGACTAACCATTTCTGATCATCGTTATTCCTATAAAATGAAATTACCAACCATTTTTCATTAAAAAAAATAACCTTACTCTTTACGATGAATTAAGCGACGATATTTTTTGCTTCAGAAATGGAAATTTGAATTACTTTATATAATTAGTTTCAAGTCTATCAGAGCGTGTACAATTTCAGTCAAGCGACAAGTTAACATTCTTTACTCTGGCTTCCAGGCTCAGAATCTTCTACGATCAAATTTATTGAATGTGAAGAAGTCTTTTGTCTGAACTCTCATAATTGTTTCCTGATGCTAAATGTAATCTATTCAAAAACTTAAACTCTAGCTTCATCACAAACTTCCATAATCTAGGTTTCCTCCACTGTTAATGCCCTACGTACAAATGCACAAGATTTATAATAGGTTTTTCCCTGTAGTCTTCCCAAACTTGAACTGGATATTAGAAATAATGTCACAATCTATTGATATAGTAATATTTTGCTTGTTTTCTGTTATCTCGACGATGTACATCCTCATATATCGCCTAGAAAAATTCAGTTCAACTTCATGCAAACTAAATCAAATCTTGGTTGAATAAGAAAATATACACTCTTCGTGAGCTTTTCCTTGAGTTATTATTTTTCGATTCCAATATCCACTGATTATCAAAATATTTTTCTACTTCGTTCATTCATTCAACAACATGCCCTATTCAATATGATTGATTTAGCTCTCTGTCTTGCAAATATTTGAATGAAAGTTTTAGTAACATTAATTCGGAGTATTTAGCCAATTCTATTTTTATAAAAACATTTACTTTAAACATAAATACACTCAATAATGAAGCAAAACGATCCGTTGACATAAAATAATGATTAATACGACCTTCACGAAAAAATGAAATTCTTGAAGTTCACGAGGTGGGTGTGGGTGTGTGGGTTTTCAGGAAGAAGTGTTCTTCACACCCACACCAAGCCCGAAATACTGGCTCCAACACTGGAATTAAGGGGTCAAATTCTAGTTCTTTTTTGGTCGTCTTCCCAAATACTGACATAGATTAAACACTGGCCAGGTAAGTACTTGGGTCTCCATGGCAGATTATTGGGGTTCGCAGGCCCTGTTGATGCATTTCCTTGGTGAGGTGTGAATGATCCGGGATGTATCCCGCCCCTAGTCTCAATCCTGTTCATTCCTTGAGAAACCCTGGAAGGATCTTTCAGGATCCTGAATCTCCAGGATCTTGTCAAGTTTTATTCAGGATCCTGTTTCGAATCCTAGTAATTCTTGTTTCCAGGATTTTTCAAGGTGAAACAAGATCCTAGTCAGGATTTCTTCAGGTTCCTGCTCAGATATTTTTCTGAACTGAGAACGTAGGATCCATTCAGGATTTACTCAAGAACCTATCAAGGATCCTCTCAAGTTTTCAGAAAGGATTCTGTCAAGATTTTATCAGGTTCTCTTCAGGACCTAGTCAAATCATCGTATCAGGATCCTGTTAGGATTGATAGCCACATCATTCAAGGATCTTGACAAGAAAATAACAAGAACAGTCACAATGCAAAACTAACTAATCCTGGAAAGCTTCAATCAGGATCTTGTTCAGATGTTTTCAAAAATATGCGTTTCGAAACCTTGCAACACAATATCAAGCTTAATCAGAATCTTGGTAAGAAAATGTAAGGATTTAGCAAAGATCTTTACAAGTTACTGCTTAGTCCACTCAACCATGCCCATTTCTTGGGATAGATTTGAAGGATCCTTCAGAATCATGAATCTCAAGGATCCTGCCAGGTTTGACTCAGGATTCCATCCAGAATTTGTTCAGATTCTTGTTCGGATTTTTTTCTGAATTGAGTTTACAGGATCCTCCTAAGATACACTGGTAATCCTATTCAGAAACCTGACAAAAATTATAAAGAGAATTTCGTCAAAATTTCATTAAGTTTAAGTGAAAATCCATCCTGGATCTTGATAGAAGGATGCTGCCAGGAGTTATAATTATATCAGAGGAGGATTATACCAAGAATAGGACAGAATTATTCAGAATACTCAACTAAGAAATCCTGGCAAAGTTCTATCAGGTTCCTGAGAGGAACTGCTCAAGATCAGGTATTTCGAATGCTCAAAAAGGATACAAGTATGGCCAGGATCTTGATAAGAAAATACAAAGAGCCAGTTAAGATCTTCCCAGGTTTGTGTCTATAGCCTATTTCAAATTTAATTTTCAGGTTCCTATCAGGAACCTAGAAAGAATGAGTGAAATGGTTTCGTCTCGTTTTTAGCTTGGTTAAGATCATGATCCTTTCAAAATTTGAAAATCTACAGATCATAATATAATTTCAATAAAAATAT
The DNA here is from genome assembly GCA_905331475.1 of Rotaria socialis. NCBI lineage: Eukaryota > Metazoa > Rotifera > Eurotatoria > Philodinida > Philodinidae > Rotaria > Rotaria socialis. The sequence goes on along the minus strand of CAJNYU010001751.1, from coordinate 18,315 downwards.
TGACCAAAATCTTAACAGAAATAAACTGAAGGATTCTTTAATACGTCATGGTATTTTTTGTTCAGAGCACAACATAATTCTGACAACTGAAGAATTTACTGGTATTTTTATCCTCATTTTGATCTGGGTCTTTTTGTAAACAAAAAGAACGATTCTTAACAATCTTGGAAAAAAAAGATTCTAAATCACTTTGAAGTTTGTATAAAAGTTGTTTTTAGATTCTAACTATAGCAAGGAGTTAGTTTTTAATCCTATCAGGAAAAGAACATTGAAAATCATTAAATTAGGATGTTAATTGAAATTTACACATCGGAAAATGTTTTCGTTAAATATTTAATTTTAATTTTAGTCAACAGCAAATATTTCGAGAAAACTGCTTATAGTTTTGATTATCTTCGAAAAACAAATTTGCAAATGTATTTTTTCAATCGAATTCAAATTTTAAAAACTCCAGGTATATCTTTAAATATAACTGAAATAAAATTCTAATTTTAGATAGAATTCAAATTTAAAAAAATAGTAAATTTCACCGACTAAAATAAATGTGTAAAATGATATTGTATTTTCAGAATTTTTTGAAATAATTTCTATCCATATAAAATTCAAATAGAAGTTTGCATTAGTCAAAAATTACTATGTTGAACGTTGAAGTGATATAGAATAAGATGGGACATCCAACTCAGTAAGCTGATCGGTATGTAAACTGAAAGTCTAGAGAACGATACTCGATGTGTTCATTTCTCTTATATTCTATTTAGAAAATCCTGCAAAGATCCTACCAAGAAACTGATAACATGCGCAATGAAATCTAGTTAAACCCTACAAAGATCTTGTCAAGAAATTTGATATTATCTTCGAGAACACCCAGTCAAATCCTGAAAGATACCATCAGAAATCCTTTTTTCCAATTTTGAATTATTGAAATCCTGAAAGGATCCTACACTTTCGTGGCTACACATTTCTTTAAGAAATCATTGATTTCCTGGCTCAATCTTGATTTAAAAAACAATGGTGAACTTGTCAAGATCCTTAAAAATATTGATTCGAATCCTGTCAGGATCCTAGGAAATCTTGTTTTGAATCCTGATAGGATCCTAAAACTCCGTGGCTACACACTTCTTTCAGGATTTAGTCGTTTCCTCAGGAAAAAATACCGAATCCTTGCAAGATCCTGACTATATCTATCAAAGATCTGGCGCTGAAACATCAAAGATTTTCCCTAGGGGCGTATGTGTTTGAAAATGTAAATAAAATCAAACAAAGAAAAAAAGCGATGATCATTGCAATGCAACTTTTACTTCAAGACAAGACAAACGACACAAATCAAAACGACGTAATCTAATTGTTAGTATAGGTTTCATTCGATGTCAAAGCGTTGAACACCCTGCCTATGAGTGACATAGAGGTTGCCATCCTGATCGAAGGATAAACCGATGGGTGAGTGCAATGGGTCCCCATTTCCCACGATGGTAGTTCCTTGTGGTTTATTTTGAGGCCAACGCATGATTCGCCCATTTTGCGTATCTGCCACATAGAGAGTACCCAAGGTATCGACGAATATTCCTCCAGGGTGCGATAATTGGTTCGGAGAACTCCCTTCTAGTTCATCTCCAGCAACGCAAACACCTTCTTGTGCATCTTTATTCCATTTCACGACACGATTATTCTCTGTGTCCGACACATAGACAGCTTGTTGTTGATCTACACAGAGGTAAGTCGGATTGTATAATGACCTGAGGTCATCAGACGGATTATTTCCACCTGCGACAACAGTGCCATTCCTTATGTCTTCTAGTGAATATCGTAATACTCTATGATTGTCGATATCAGAGACATAGAGATTTCTATGATCATCTATGGCTAATCCCCAGCAGGCGATATCTGCGATGAGAATTTCACCTCGCCTGGTACCAGCACGACGTAGCCATCGTACAACTTGTCGACTCCCATAATTGCAGATAATGAGACTATTGGTCTCTTTATCGATGAGCACATCAGTTGGAGAGTTCAACTGATTAAGGCCATATCCTTTACCCTTTCCACCAGCTACAACTTGTCCATTAGTATCCCCGATCTTCCATTCGATGATACGATCATTCGACCGGTCAGCAATGATGATCGTTTGATTCTCATCATCAATGACAAGACCATGGGGCGAGGCTAGTCGATTTGTAGCGGCGATTATTGTTTCAACCTGTTGTATGTCATCTTCTTCGCATTGTCCATGACGGCGTCCTCTATAGAGGACGCCGCGACAAAGACGAGAATTGTTTTCATCACTGTGTCCGCTACTGCCTTCACCGCTGTCCTCAATGCTTCCAGCAACAACCATGCCTTCCTGTGACCAGTGTGCATCAGTAGATATTTGTGGAATGACTACAACAAAGAAGAACAGATGAAGCACCATGCACTCTAAAAGAAATCGGTACTCTACCGAACCTTAATAGTTCCGCATTTCTCCACCGAACGATTTTAAGTTCTGTAGAGTGAAAACGTTCCGTGGTCTCCTTTCAGAACTATTTTAAGTTCAGCAGATTTCATCAGGTTTCACAATTTTGCGCCTGAACTCCTCGAAGGTTCCGTAAAGTAGTTCGTGGTTTCGTACATCATGTAAACATCCTCTGATAGTTTTGGGAAATGGCAGAAGGTTTCGTCATATACCCACTGAACCACTGTTGGCTTCGTGGATGAACCGAAGGTTTCGTATTATTTGTGCGGAACTATTAAGGTTNTCGACACTTTCTGGTCGCCATTAAGGTTTAGTAATATGTCCACAGAACCATTGCTGGTTCCGTAAACTGTAAAAAGGTTTGGAATATTTTCTGGAATACAATTGATGGTTTCGTAGAACGTTCGAGGGTTTCGTACTTTTTGAGCTGAACGGTTCTCACTTTATTATCCATGTCAAAGTTTCGTATATTTTATATCAAACCACTGAAAGTTTCGTAGATACTCTCGAGGTTTGGAATCTTTTCCACAAACCGACTCATATTTTTGTTCACGATCCCAACTTTTCGTATTACTTCTACGCAACTTTTTCACACTTTCTGGCGGGGTTTCAGGTTTTGTCGGATACTGATCAAACCAGCTTTCGTTTCGTAGACTATCTCAAGGTTTCATAGTTTCTGCTCCTTAATTTTTCACAAATTTATTATCTATGTCAAAGTTTCCTAAAGCTTATCGAGGTCCCTGAGTCCAAATCCGTTATCAGTTTTTCTCTCCGAGCTTTCATGGTTGAGAAAATTCGTCGATCTCGAGTCCAAATTTCACAAGGTAGACTTTTTATTTCAACTCTCATCTAAATTCTGGGGTAAGTTTGATGTGATGAAGGTAAATAATTTTTTTCTTTGTGATTGATTGATTCATTTTGAAAGTTTCAGGAGATTTGATTTCATAAAATAACAGAAATTTGTTTTGGTTAATTATATAAGACCACATAGATGCTATTTCAGGTGAGTTTGATGGTGTGTAATTTAATATATTTGATTTGTTTTTTGTTCTAAGTTGATGCTTATATGCAGTTTTAGGTAAGTTCTCTCTTAGCAAATCGAAGAATTATTCGTTTTTGTAATTCTAGGTTAATATAGATATGGAGTTTTAGGTAAGTCTGATTTTGAGAAATAATGAATTTTCGCTAATTTGTTTATTTTAGATTGTTTCAAGTAAAAGAATAGTGAAGTAAGTTTGATCTTATAAAATGATTATATTTATTCGTTTCTGTATTTTAGGTTGTTTCAATTATGGAAATCACGGGTGGCTTTGGCTTTAACCCTCTGCTGTCGGCCGCGGTATGCATACTATTCGAGTATTTCTCAAAACCCGAGTATGGCATACATCAAATGAATCAAAAGTAAGATGAAATAGTCTTTAGAATGATTTTCCTTGTGCAGAAAATTACTCTATCGATTATTTCATCTTACTTTTGATTCATTTGATGTATACCGTACTCGGGTTTTGAGAAATACTCGAATATTGTGCATATCGCGGGCTGCAGCAGAGGGTTAAATGAAATTTTTAACGGAACATTGTTGGGTACGAAACCTTTTTTTGAATGATTTCTAAAAGGTTTTGTACGAAACCATTGCTACGAATCCCTTTTTTTGAATTATCGTGAAGGGGGTTGATACGAAACCTCACTTTTACAAAACCAAAAAACGATCTGACGGTGTGCCGAGGATAAGACCCTTTTTTAGGTTCTGTAAAAAACCTATTTTTTTTTTGAGCGTGGCTCATTAAAAAACTAAGCATCGAAATTGATCAATTTCAAAGTTGTAATGGAGAAATAAAATATGCATAGCAGTCCAAAACAAGAATATGTAAATGAAAGTTTGCGTATGCTATCAGAAAAGATTTTCTTCATTTCAAATGCAAGCGATTTAAAAAAAATATTTTGGATATATGAAATGTTTCAGTTCTACTACTTTTAGTATGTATTCTAGTCACCAATAAGATTTCTTTTAACTCTGAAATTAAGTTCAAATATATTATTAAATCACGGATATAAGAGCAAAAAATGTATAAGGATTGTTTTAGAAATATGAACTTGACTGGCAGGGTATAATAATCAAAAATAAGAAAATCATATTTGCAATAGAATAATACAAAACAATCGAATTCATCTTTGCAAAATTTCAAATTGCTGAAGTCTCTCAATCCTATGGAAGCGAAATGAAACTATGGGCAAATCTGATTGAGAAATGGAGAAACAAAAACCTAAGTGAGCTAATCCATCTTCACTTAGTACCTGATTATAATAACAAATAAGCAAATGAATTGAAATAGTTGTGCCGAGAAGTACGTCCGTGTAAAGGACTAGATTAGATAGGGGTTATATGAACCGCCGGACGTCCACGTGTAAGTCATAGAGATGATGAACATACTGCAGTGACGTAACACATAATCGTTCACTGAACAGTGCGTAACCTTTCTGTGTATCTTTTCTCTCTAGATACCTTTCTCTTTCTCCGTGTCACATTCTCTCTNATAAGGAGGAATAATTTGTAATTGGTCATTTATACCTACAACAGATCGTAGGATGCGATCACTAGGACGCAGTTACGTTGATCTGAGTCATACTAAGCGTAGTTTCTTATAGAAATCTTCACTACGATCAATGCGCCATAGTTACGCCTAACTGCGACGCAGAATTGGCTCTACGCGTAACTGCGGCACAGTTGATAAAAAAGAGGCGACATGGGAAGACAGATTATCATTATCATATATTAAAGATTACATCGAATTCGACATTCAGTACTCTCAACTCATCATAGAATGAACTTGCAATAGTAAGTACATCAGGATCTTTATTATTGAATGTGACTGGAAGATACACCAAGTTCTGTTCGAAATGAATCGCTTCTCGAAAAAATGTTTTTTAGTACAATACTTTAATGTATTCATAATAAATCCCGCTCTATTTTCTTGCAAAAAGTCAACCTCGAAATCACTATCAGTCTAAAACTTTATTTTCAGTTGCTCGACGATGTGTATACGAAAGATGAATATTACCAGTTCTATCGTTGCAATTAGTTTAATCGCTCCAATTGAAGCTACTGATCCTAAAAATTTCATTATTTCAACAATTGGTGGATGGTGATGGTCGCCATGAAAGACTAGATGTTAATTGTGTGCTTGGGAAGTAAACTAACCTAGACTTGTTATTGAAGACAAGATCTGCTTGTGAAACCATCAAAAATCTAGATTTCAATTATTCTATACGCTTCACAAAGTTTAAAGTAATAAGTTTTGCCATTCCCGAGCTCTCGCGACGGATTAGAGCAAGTCAAATGAATATTGAGGGCAGATATATAGTGATTATGACTATTTCTTTTGTGATACCCACACATCTTTCATAAAACAGCGTAAGCCATTTCATTTTTATGCTTTTTCAATGTAGAAAATATATATATTCAATGATAGGTATGAGGTTGTGCGCAGAGGTTAAAGAAGCATTAGGAGAACTAAAAGTCATATATTCAAGCAGTATAATGGAAAAAAGTCACTCAATGGAAAATCAAGGATTAAACGTTTCATTGTTCTGATAAAGACTCTTAGGCTGTCGAACAGTATCTATAGTTTGAATTAACCACTGGCAATAAGTAGAAAACATAATAGCCGCTGCAGTTGACAGCTGTTATGGGTGCTAATGAATAACCACAGGAAGTTCCTGTATAAAAGCAAACAGTTCCTGTTACTGATGCACCAACTGTAGACGGTAGCGTTCCATTGAAATAGCCAGGATAACTAGTACCACAAGTATTTGTGGTTAATACAGGGGTCGTAAGAATTGATGAACCTGCAGATCCTGTAAAACGATACCAACCAGGGGTTAAAGATGGCGAGGTATCATATGGGGACCAACAACAGGCATAACCATTCTGATAATTTCGATACACTTCAGTGAGAGTTGAATAAGTATAGCATTGTATTGGTAAAGAAACTAAAAAGGAAGTACTTGAAATTAGCAGTGCGGCACAATTTAGACAACAATGTGTCAGAAAATGTTTTTTCCCGTGTAAAAGAAAAGTGAAATAGAGAGTGAAATTAATTTTTAGAATCATAACAAAAACGAGTCTAATTTCATATTTAATCATGCTGTTTATATAGGTTCTGCTCACTTCACATAGGAACATTGATATTATATTTTACTTTGATTCCTTAAAATGTTTAGCGTTCATTGTGATCAAATCACGTAAAAGCATGGTGAGGGTTTACGGAGCAAAAAGAGAATTACTATAGTTACCTGAGGCCGTTGTCGCTGTTGAAGTTATAGTCGATGTTGAACGACTGGTCATCCTAGGAAATGAACTCGAAAATAATTAGAAAAAAAGTAGCATTTCACATTTTTGTTCTTACCAGAGAGTTACAAAAACAGTCAATGGTATACCACACACAATAAAGGCAACTAAAAAGCAAACCATCTTTGATGAAGGTTTGTTTCCCAATACTTTGTTCCAACTAAATGAAGCATAAAACACCTTGCAAGAGAGATCGCGAAAATGAATAAGTAACGTCAAAATAGTTATGAAGATATATCCAATACAATTTATATTAGATGAAATTTTGAGTGTGGGTATGGATGAGGTTAATATACATACAACCATCACCACACACATGCTCTCAAGCACACTAAAAAGAACACCAGATAAATTTTTCGTACCCTTTCTTAAAGTCATTTTTTAATTCGTCTTGATGTTCTTGATTATAATCGATTGGATTTGAAAAAGCACCGTATTTCTGAAAGGGAGATTCTCTCAGTTCACGCATTTGATCATTGCTATTTGAGATTACGTTTTTTGTATTGTTACCATCAATATTTGCTGAATGAAGCAATTCATGGCGGTGCATCGGCATTGTTGGCATGATATTTTGGGTGTTGAGAGGCTAGAACATGGAAGGCATTACTTATTTTACACCTCAACTACATTCCATATTCTCAAAATAGTTTTATTTTAATAATTAAAATCAACAAGAATATTTTTCTAGTTTTCGACTCAATGTTACATTGTTCATGTCTCCATGAACATATTTAGGTTCAAATGAGAATGGTGAAACTATTGAATTCATTTTCTCATTAATATGAAAAAAACAAGATATGATCATTCATTGAAAGCAAACTTATTTTCAGTCGATGAAGAAAGGCTTCATCGTTTTGGTTGAATCAAGTTTATGTCAGAGTAACCTAGTGTAGTATAATCTAATTAGTCAAAGTAGTATTTTAGAATAAAGAGATCATGTTTATTAGTGTAAAAATATCTACGAAATTTCTCTGATCGTAATCAGCTAACTTTACATGAAAGATTTATTTCAACCGAAGTTTTAAATGAAAAATAAGTGTTCAAATAAAATACCTGATTGACGCTTGTTGAAGGAATTGTCTTTGGATGCACTTTAACAATAATGGCGTTTCCAAATCGATTGTTCATTTTTGTTAATTTATTACACAAGGTGTAGTTAATCTGAAAATAAAATAAATTGCATTGATTCGAAAAACGAAATTTATAAAACATTAATACTGCAATTGAATCACAGAGTTTCAGGATGCTAAAGATGCTTAGTCAATTATTTTGCTGACTTACATCAAACGAAATCAAGTGGTTCGTTTCTAAGAAATATTGGTTCATTTTATTTCTGCCTTATATACAATATGCCAATTTAGACAACTACGATTGCTGATGCCAACAGTCAGTATTAATCATGCTTCTTTTATATTTATTCTGAGTAACTGATGAAATACATTTCATATAGAAATGGGAAGCTGGGAACTGAGACATTTTTTGATTTGCATTGTATATATCCTATGACATTGTCAAGAGTATAGGACATCTCAACACTTGAAAACGAAATATAATTATTTGGTAGGCGAAAACTGAAAAAAACTATATGTAAATTTCAAGGTATTCATTGCAATTTCTCAATGATTTTTAATTTTGATGAAAACAATTTCGGAATTGAAAAATCCATTGAAAACATGGGCAGACATCAAATATAAACAAACAGAACTCCTCGATAGGGATGACAATTTACAATTTATTTTATTTAAATTAAGATTTTTCTCATAGAAAAGTTAAAATTAAAATTTTCACAATAAAAATTTAAAATTTGATAAATTGTTTGGATGGATACACATCATTACTATCAGAAAAATACGTGACTTTAACAGTAGTAAATACTAAATGAGAGGAGAACCTAGTATTTTAGGTTAATATTTGTTCATAATAGTCAAAATTTTTATACAGATTATCCAGGATCCGTCATCTTTCTTCTTCAGAATATCGGGATACTCATAAAAGTATATTTAATAGCACAATTCGTAGAAGAATGGCTAGCTTTAACTTTAGAAAACAAGAAACATAATTACTCAAATTTGACTTTAAATAATAGCAATCAAGTCAAAAACTATGTTTATCTATTAGCTTTCAAAATGTGACTAATTTGAATTTCAAACAATTTACTTTAAATTTAGTTAAATTTAAATGCTGCAAAATTTTAAATTTAAATGTGACACCCCTGGTTATATGGAATATGCTAATGTAGGTAACTACGATTGCTGATGCCAACAGTCAGTATTAATCATGCTTCTTTTATATTTATTCTGAGTAACTGATGAAATACATTTCATATAGAAATGGGAAGCTGGGAAACTGAGACAGTTTTCGATTTGCATTGTATATATCCTATGACATTGTCAAGAGTATAGGACATCTCAACACTTGAAAACGAAATATAATTATTTGGTAGGCGAAAACTGAAAAAAGTTATTTGTAAATTTCAAGGTATTCATTGCAATTTCTCAATGATTTTTAATTTTGATGAAAACAATTTCGGAATTGAAAAATCCACTGAAAACATGGACAGACATCAAATAAAAATAAACAGAACTCCTCGATTAGAGTGACCGAAAAAATCCTCACCGTTACCTGAGTATGTTAATAAAAATGCATAGATTTT